>LGRX02002554.1:0-12696 GCA_001247695.2 Cymbomonas tetramitiformis | reverse complement strand
TTCCTCATCGCAGCTGTGCCATGCTTGACAGCACGTTCCTCATCGCAGCTGTGCCATGCTTGACAGCACGTTCCTCATCGCAGCTGTGCCATGCTTGACAGCATCTTCCTCATCGCAGCTGTGCCATTTTCATCTCAGAAATTTCGTTCCGAAGCTGAATTGATATGCGCACTCTTCCTCAAGGCCTCTTCTGCGACTCGCGTGGTAATTGCCAAAGGGCAAGCGTGCACTGGTGCCAACGGGTGGATGCCACGTCAGCGCACGAGTTGCTGATCTGTTCACAATTTTGCCATTCATGCAGTGTGGGGACGGTGCAGTGCCGCGGCTCATCGCGTGACTCTGCCGCTGCGGATACGGAGCTCTCCGGACGCCACGTCAGCAGCTGCTCGTTGAGCTGAAGTCCTGGGCATGGTGTCGGGGGTGAGCTTTGGATGCGCAGCGCCACGGTCCAAGCTGAAGTCCTGGGCATGGTGTCGGGGTGAGCTTTGGATGTGCAGCGTCACGGTCCAAGCGGAAGTCCTGGGCATGGTGTCGGGGTGAGCTTTGGATGCGCAGCGCCACGGTCCAAGCGGAAGTCAGGGCATGGTGTCGGGGTGAGCTTTGGATGCGCAGCGCCACGGTCCAAGCTGAAGTCCTGGGCATGGTGTCGGGGTGAGCTTTGGATGCGCAGCGCCACGGTCCAAGCGGAAGTCCTGGGCATGGTGTCGGGGTGAGCTTTGGATGCGCAGCGCCACGGTCCAAGCTGAAGTCCTGGGCATGGTGTCGGGGGTGAGCTTTGGATGTGCAGCGTCACGGTCCAAGCGGAAGTCCTGGGCATGGTGTCGGGGGTGAGCTTTGGATGCGCAGCGCCACGGTCCAAGCGGAAGTCTGGGCATGGTGTCGGGGTGAGCTTTGGATGCGCAGCGTCACGGTCCAAGCGGAAGTCCAGGGCATGGTGTCGGGGTGAGCTTTGGATGCGCAGCGCCACGGTCCAAGCGGAAGTCCTGGGCATGGTGTCGGGGGTGAGCTTTGGATGCGCAGCGCCACGGTCCAAGCGGAAGTCCTGGGCATGGTGTCGGGGTGAGCTTTGGATGCGCAGCGCCACGGTCCAAGCTGAAGTCCTGGGCATGGTGTCGGGGGTGAGCTTTGGATGCGCAGCGTCACGGTCCAAGCGGAAGGAAACGGAAGGAAGCGCGCTCACGTGGTCAGTCCCAGACGGTGACAGCAGCACCTTCAACGTGGACCCTTCGGGATTGGAGCTTTGTGGCTTTGACCTCGGAAAGTACGACATCAAGCTTCTTGAACTTACTGCCGATGAATCTGTCGCAGACCAACTGATTTCCCCAGACCCAGACACGGTGCTTTCTACCGTGACTGTAAGCACTGCCCCCCCAAGCCCACCCATAAGCCCTCCGTCGTCACCGAGCCCACCGCCAGTCAGTCTTGCCCAAGTGGAGCTGAGGACGACGATGACCGACCTCAACATAGAACAACTGAACTCGGACGCCGACTTCCGGGTGCGGCCACAGATCGATGCCCCTGGTATTGGCCCAACTCTGCTTGGAGGAGCCGCTGACTCATCAACCAGAGTTTCATTTTTGAGTCGGCGGAGGAAGGCCGAGGAGGTGCTTGGTGGTGCGGTCTACCGAGGTGTGTGATTGGTCCTCGTGAAGGGCGAAGAGTCCATGCGCGCACAGGCAGATTTCGAGTGGGCAATCGGCATCGGTTCGGCATCGGAGCAGTAGATCTCGCTCCCACAAAATCTGTAAAAACTGTAAAAGTTGCGATGCGGACGGAGCGAGTTTTTGCTGACGTGGCACAGAGGGTGCGGGGCGGAGCAAGTGATCACCCTGGAGTCTCACAGCTGGGCACGATTCCACAGGTCAAGGGTCCTGTGGGTCGGGTTTGAGATGGCAATGTCGATGATGAAGGGTACCGCGCGGGGAGATGGTCGGGCCTACCACTGAGTGGTGACGCCGAAGAGCGAAACCAGTTCGGGAGTCAGAGTCGTAACTTGTCACGCAACACGTGTGTACAGTGCGTGCATGGCGCAAAACTCGTCACATCCAGATTTTGAATTTGCCAGTTACACAACCCCGGCATCTTTGCCCCAAATGAGCTCTGGGACGCACGGGGAGAATCTCTTAAGCCCGAGCCCCGGAATCGCCTGATATGCCAGGACATCCTTCGGGCCCCGAGCTGCACGCATTATTTTCTTAGCGCCTATCCGGAGATCGGAGCTTCGTTCTGGGATGACAGGCGCGTGTGCCAGCCAAGCCAGATTTACGAATCGGTCACTAACTGTCATCAGTCGCGGTTTTGCATGGAGCAGGTGGCATTCCAAGCCAGCATCACGGCAGAGCTTGCAGCCGACGCTGGAGTCGAAGAAAGTAAAGTTCGTGCGATCAACTACTTTTCGGAGGACCAAGTCATGGTGCGGCGCCGCGCAGCCTTTGTGACTGCATAACACGTTGCGCATCTTGACGCAGAAATCCTCAATCTGTCCCGATGCGATCTCCGCGAGAGTTCCGATGCGCATCCTGGTGCCGAGGTGTTGCCTGCTTGCAGCTATCCACTTGGTATCCACCTGGAAGGGCATCACGATAAATGAGAGCACACTTTGAAGCACGCTGCCGGTAAGATGCGTTTTCGGAGGGCGCAGGAAGGGCCTCGGTGTAAGGAGCGTGCGTGACGTGGACAGGTGGAATCCTCGGTGTAAGGAGTGTGCGTGACGTGGACAGGTGGAATCCTGGGCGCGGTTTGCTGAACTCTCCGCAGCCGAGGCGTACTACAATGGTATCACCGGCGAGAATCTGTTCAGCACGGAGTTCACAGACACGTATGGTCCAAGCAGCACTGCTGCCGTAGGGTTCGCAGAACTTGCAGCACCCTCGGGGGACTATGATTATGACTACGATGTACAGGTCGCTGCGACTCCGGCGCCCACTGCTGCTCCAACTCCTGCTCCAACTCCTGCGCCAACGCCTGCAGCTGCAACTCCTGCGCCAACCAAAGGTGATAGCTCTGTGCCTGTTTCAAAGGATTTTTTCCTTGGTACATTTTGCAATCGAATCTGATGAAGTCGAATTTGTGCGGAGGCATGTTGGGGCCATTTTACCTGCGTTTGCAGATTTGAGCCATTTGGAGTTTGCATGAGCTCGGGAAGCTCGGAGTGTGGGCGACGATTACAGCACCCATGCATGCAGTTGACACGCGCGCGCTCCACGAGGACGGAGGGTAATCCATGCTTCATTGCCAATAGTCAACAGTCGAGCATTCTGCCATTCACGAGGTGCAGGAGCGGAGCTGGCACCTTCTCGAGGCCGCTGTTGATTCCTTGACCAGATCCAGTGGCAGCATTGTAAGCACCAAACTGTTCAAGCTTGCTAACTTGTGTATTTCCTTGCGCAGGGAATGCTGAGAGCGACCTCGAGTCCGAAGATTGCAATGAATTTGGAATTGCATGCAGCAGCGCGCCGGCGGGGGTCTCTATGGCAATTGCGTCCATAATTTGGAGTGGAATTGCTTTGCTCTTGGTTTGAGCAATCTGTACTTGAGTCAAATCTTAATACTTGAACAACTATGTGCTCTACTGAGACAGTAGACTTTTGAGCCCTCATAAAAATCAGGCAGTTTTTCTGCTACATCACATATTACTAGCGGCTTGTTTACTAAAGGCTTGTCCCGTAATACGATATCGTAATGGTGGGATGCGCCCCATCTTGATAGTGGGCCAATCCTTATACTATTGTATATGTTACCCGCCAGGTCCGCGGCGCGATTAATCATTGAGAAATGCTAACTCGTTTATATCTAATTAATCACGCCATTAACAATTGTTTACTTATTTAATTTGAAGAATGTACTAGTATAAACTAACGTGCGATAATATATAAGTACATCTTATACATATTCATCGTCTGCGCAAGAATATAGACTAGTTGAACAATTATGTAATTATATTCTGTAAAATATAAATATAACTAAATAAATAAATGTAAACTATTTTTGTATTTATAAATAAACAATAAATAGATACAACATAAATAAATACAATAAATGGATAAATACAACCTGAACACGTTTCACTCTCTACAACCACAACCTCTTCCTGAACTATTGCCGGCTCGTCATCTGCAACCTCATCTAAGATAGATACTAGGTTAGCCACGTTTGCCTTCGGTGCCGATACCTGAGGCGCATCCACACGCTTCGTAGCGCCCTTAGACTTCCAGTCGGCATCGTAGGCCTGACATGCCCACTCAATGACTTGGTGCGCCATCAATTTCCCCCGCTGCCACTCTTCAAGGCCCCGAAAGTCCAGGGCCCTGTAGCGAGGATAAAGGAATGTTGCCACGGCCAAGTCCTCCGGCTTGCATTCGCTCAACTCCGTGTAGAACCTACATACATTCAAGCGCACGCACGCACAAGAACTTAGGATCTCCTTGCAAAGTACCCCCGCACTTATTTCAGGGAAGATATCTTACCCCGATTGGCCGGCCCTGGCCGAACCAATAATGAGGCCCGGGCCGAAGAGGGGCCGAGAGAGAAATTGCTGTGGGGCCGAACAACTTAGGCGCAAAATTCACGAAAATTGATGATATCTTTCGATTTTGGCATTTTGCTCATACTTAAATTCAAAAAAAATCAAGCCCTCGGGGGCCATTTTGTGGTTTGGACCGGTCGGACCGAAACCGGGCCGACAAGATTCGAGATTTTGGGCCGAACCACGTCCAGATACTATATCTTCCCTGCTTTATTTCCTACTTTGATGATACAAGGGAAAACGGTCGGTGCAACAAGTTTATGCGGCATCAACATTTCTCAAACCAAAAGGATAAAAGATAAAAGGATAAAAGATAAAAGAATCACACCGTCTGATGATGCCCTTTCGCAAAAGCTCTCTTGCCTCTTGCACTTCGAGGGAAGTGATTTGCACAAAAATTCCGTTGTGCTTCACTGGTGTGTCCGCCTTGAGGTTATATGTTTGGCGGCCTATCACAGGCAACACCAAGCTCATCGTGGCAGTTTTCGTTGACTGCAGGATGTCGATGGACACCGCTGTCATGACCAAGATGTAGCTCGACTCCCTAGCCACGTCCCACTAAAAATGCTGCAGCTTATGGTCCTTATTATAGCGACTTCTGTCAGGATTGTCCACAGCAGTCGACACCTTACGCACGGTTGCTCAACATCGTACAGCTGAACCGCTTACTACACGACGTTGCACACATACCACGCTTTGAATGCACGAGGCATAAAACGTATATGTCTAAGGACAGAGTACGCACATAAACCTGCTAGGAAGTCAGACGATCCCTTGCGCTGGTGGGGAGATCGAGAGGAGACGTTGCATAACTTGTCACCCATGGCACGGCAGTTCCTGGCACCTCCTGCCAACACTGCAGGTGTTGAACGCATATTTAGTGCCTGCGGGCAGTTACACTCTGACTTGAAAAGAAATACCTCAGAGTGTACCCTGCAACATTGCATGATGGCATCCATTAACACCCAGTAAATGTACATACTATTAGATGTGTACTTTCCCTCACCATGTCTTGTAGTGCATGCAATGTGACCTTGACTAGACATACTAGACATCAATAGGTATCAATATCTGGTGACTTGTGCAATATCGGGTGTAATATCGTGATATCGATAGGTTTATCTGTCGATACGTGTTTTGTAATTATTCATATCGGTCGAGAAGCCACGTGTAGTTATCATATCAGTCGACAACTTTTTGCAACTTATCGTATCAGTCGAGAACTCATTATTAATTGTCATATCGCTCGATGGGGAATAGGGAGTTATCAAAACTCATCGATAAGTTTTGAAACCTCGATACCGCTCCTTGCTATTTTCCGCCATGCATTTGCGTGTACAGCAGCGTAGATGGCATAAAAATCGGTTCTTTCAAAGTGCACTTCGTCTTTTGTATTTGTCCATCTGCGTGCTGCCACACACAATTCGAATGCTGCACGTATGATATTTCGATGCATGCTGCGGTCATTTTTGAACGCAACGACATATTGAAGTTGCACTTTGCACTTTGGGTTGTTTTTTTGTCGCCCAAAGTACATAATCAGCCACGCGCTTCCCTTGAGCACGTGCTCAAGGGAAGCGCTCATTTTTTTTCAATGTGTATTGATAAGCGTGCGAGTTCATCTTCAGCGACATGTTATTGCCGGGGGAAACGAGAGTCGGGAATGAAATCGTTCATTGATTTTGGGTATGAGGTGCACGAGGACATCAGCAGGGTCGTGTACGACACCCTCACGTACCTCGTGAAGCCCGACTCCACGGCGGACGACACACTGGTTGCAGGGCACTGACGCGGTGTCGGACCGGGACGGGAGGCGTGCCTTGATCGATTTGATTAAAGGTTGCGTTCCTCCTGCGGTTCGACAAAAGCTTCAGGCGGAGCATTCCGCATTGCGGTATCCCGTCCGAGAGGATCCGAGGCCCATTCTGGCCAAGGAGCAGCGGCTCGTTTGCGAGAATAGAGCCGCTGACTGGACCCTTGGACTACTTTTAGACGACATTTTCTTGCCTTTTTACTTTTTAGCATTTTTACAATTTGGCATCCCCCGTCATCAAATCGCATAATAAGCATATTCTTGACACGCCATGCCACGTCATCATATCGCGCAGTGAACCGTTGACACGTGGCATTATTATATGTGTTTATTGAGTTTTTTTAAATCTCTATCGGCAAGGTAATTGAACAACACTTTGGTCGGTATGCAATTTGCGTTATTGTAGGCATACGTTCTGCAACTAACCGAGCGATTTCTCCGTTAGTTTGGGTGTGTTCATAAACACAAGCAATGTTTTAGTTACCCAGTCAGTGCGACAGTGTGAAGGCATAAGACCATGTATGTACAAACACTCATATTTTATTTACACAAACTATATTTATGTACACAATATCATTTAAAAATTTCACATGTTTATTTGTCTGTGAAGTCTTCTAAGCAAGCAATTTCGAATCAGTTCACAATGCTAAGGCTAATTATTTCCCATCATTTATGTCTAGATAAGATCCGGCACGTCCATCATTTCGTATGTTGCATCACAAACGACACCTGTGTACATACTTGGTCGTCTCGTGTACATACTTGGTTCCTGTAATAGTCTGCCTTCCGCTAACCGTGCAAAGACGGCATGGTTTTTATGCGGGAATAGATTAAGCCAAAATGGGGAATAGAATTTTTTTGATGTAATTCGGGAATAGATTAAATGTCACATGTCGCCATGCATGCAAGCCGCCTCCCCCCTCCCCCCCCGGTAGCCATGACTAGTAGGCGGGGAAAGGAAGGGGAAAAAAAGGCTCGATCCCCGACAGCGACAGCCGAGCGACATGTCGCGACAGCGGAAGACCTATTGTCCCATTTTACAGCTGCCACACAGGTGTAAAATGGGACAGTCGCGGAACGTAAAATATAAGCCTCCGAAAAAGTACAGCAGGGTGTGCCTTTCTTGCCTTCCTCGGTGTGCCTTTCTCGGCCTAAAGCCACGATCTCACTCCCAAAGTAACCAAAAACCGTTTGATCGCCGATCGAACGGTTTTTGGTTACTTTGGGAACACGTGAAGCGGCCGTGAATATGAAATTCACGGCCGTGAATAAGGCTTCACTGCACGTATACCCCACACTGTTTGCGAGTAAATTAGATTGGGAAAACATTCTCCAACGTTCGTAACGCACATAGATATATCATTTAGACTCCTATGAATATTTTGAGCTCTTGATTGAGCCGATCCGTGGCCGCATCAGCTCAGTTTGCAGTCGCGACTGCGAGCTAAGCTGACAGGCCCTTATAACTTTCATGCACATCGCATGAAAACTCAAACAGCGGAGGGGTTCTTGTGCGTTCTAGCGCACGATACTTGGCAAACATATTGCTAACAGCAATATCGGTGCACCCTCAAACGCACAACCGGCATGTAGCACGGCTAGGTGGACGGGCTTGCACTATAAATTGCATAATCAATGAAAATGGCATTAAGAAGTCGCAAGAAGTTTCAAGAACATGTTAGAAGTTATAAGAAATCACCCGAATGCAATATTTTGCATTTTCGATAATTATTGTGGCCACAGGGCTGCTATACAAGTCGCAGATGGGCCGCGGAGCAGGATATGCATGTCTCGTGGGCGCGTGAGATATGCAAATGATACGGTGAAGTTATTAGAAGTTGTGAGAAGTATCTAGAAGTTATTACTAGGCATCGAGCAGTGATATTTCACATCGGGTCACATTCGCGGGGCGTTGGGGAGCTAATTTCGTCTGTAAACTGACTGCAAAACAGAAAATGCATGTCTCGTGGGCGCGTGAGATATGCAAATGATACGGTGAAGTTATTAGAAGTTGTGAGAAGTATCTAGAAGTTATTACTAGGCATCGAGAAGTGATATTTCACATCGGGTCACATTCGCGGGGCGTTGGGGAGCTAATTTCGTCTGTAAACTGACTGCAAAACAGAAAATGCATGTCTCGTGGGCGCGTGAGATATGCAAATGATACGGTGAAGTTATTAGAAGTTGTGAGAAGTATCTAGAAGTTATTACTAGGCATCGAGAAGTGATATTTCACATCGGGTCACATTCACGGGGCGTTGGGGGGCTAATTTCGTCTGTAAACTGACCTGCAACAACAGAAAATGCATGTCTCGTGGGCGCGTGAGATGTTGCACGTGATACGGTGAAGTTATTAGAAGTTGTGAGAAGTATTTAGAGGTCATACCTAGGCAATGAGAAGCGAAATTTCACATCGGGTCATATTCACGGGGTGCTGGGAGCTAATTTCGTCTGTAAAAAGGGCTGCAAAGCAGAAATTGCATATATTGCGGGTGCGTGAGATGTAGCACGTGATACGGAGAAGTTATTCGAAGTATGTACAAGTCATAACAATATACACCGCAACATGGCCGTGTCTACAATATATACATCTACATAACACTAGAATCTCACAGAAGTGCCAACAACCGCTGATGCTCCCTCAGGGGTAGCATGTGCACATCCCCCCTCTTAACTAGGCGAACATCACATGCTAGTACGGCTTCACACGGAATCAAGCACTTCTTGCTAGTATCTAAGGTGTATGTATCTCGCACGTTGGATCCGTCCACTCAAAGTATCTCCCCGAAATCACCGAGTCTCCAGGAGCAAATGTCTGTCTATAGTCATCACGGCGGATCCTCCCGCCGACCTCCGTGACACCAGACAGCGCCTTCACCAAGTAGTAGGCATGTGATGCGTCCGTAGGATCCTTCTTCACCGCCATGATGCTACCACGCCGCACGGCTACACTCACACCCGCCGCATACTCCTCCACCATGCCGCGAATCCTCACGGCGGCCGCGCCCGTAGCCGGCCGCAACTCCACATCTCTCCACGCATCCACGTGGGACGTCTCCAAGCATCCCTCCGAGTCCGGAATGGAGCGCACACACTCCGCATAACAATTCACACAATAGCATGTACGCTCACGTACCATCAACTTCCCCTCGCCCTCCCCCCCCCTTACAGAATGCAAGCGCTGCGTCCCATCCACCGCCTGGTATGCTGCACCAGCATTGTGATCCACCGCATGCAATCCTCCCGCCTCCTCGTGCAGTGCGTCCTCTGGTACCAAGTAAAAAAACTGTTGATTGAAGCTCGCTCTTGCCTTGGCGTAACTGCTATCCGCACGTCGGCTCAATCTCTCGCAACAGAACGCATGCAGGTCTGCAGCGCAATTGATGCGGGCATACCACTTGTCACCCTCTGATATGACCGCCACCGCCGCTGCGTGCTTGACATGCGCCCCCGCCCCATCCTGCTCCCCCTTGGCATGCGCCGTCTCAAAGAAGTTCCGTTGGCAAGGTACACCTAATGACCACTCGTATTTGCTATTCGCCACATCCGCAAACCCTGCGCCGCCGCGCACTTATTTTGTCCCGCACAACCATCTGCCCACTCGTGGATAAACAAGGGCTTTGCGATCCTCCTCCCGATGAAGTAGTCTCTGATGATCAACTCCCGCATGTGCTGAATGAAGCGGTGATCGTGCTTCCGGTCATCGCTCAACAAGTACACGTAATCCTTCACCAGCACTGGGTTCTCCGCGGTTGATTCCACCCCATCCACGGCCATACACGCATGTCTCCACACCACGCAGACTAATATGGTCGCCTGCTTCACCACCCAATGCAGACTTTGCACTTCTCGAGGAATGTTCAATGAATGATTCTCCGAGAAGTCAAACAAGAACACCGCATGTCCCAGTGGCAAATCCCTGACGCACGTCTGAAACTGCCGCTGCTGGTGTAATGCCATGAAAGTGTGATATGCATATGGCCGCAGAAACGCGCAATCCCCGCAGCCTTCCAACTTCTTCCACGCCCATGCCTCCGGTTGCCCTGCGGTCGCGCTATTCACTAAGAAGTTCCCCTTGCACTGACAGTTTGGCGAAGCCCCCGGCTCGTGCCCCAGCAACAGCGCCTGCAACTTGGCGATCAAGGCGGCCAGCTTCGTCTTCTTCTGCACAAACTGCAGTCGCCGAATCTCCTTACCATCCTCGTCCATCTGTCCTGTGCCGCAAGTCTCGTAACAAGACCACGGCACTTGCGCCTCATGCTGCACCTCACTGTCACACACTTTGAAGTTGGCCAAGCCGCCACACTTCTCGCACCTCCCTCTCAAGCACTCCATGGCATGCTTATCCCCCACCCGCGGACACAACAAGCTCTCGGCGAAAGTTGATGTCGACCTCCCCGCCTTTGCAATAGTGCAAACCATTCCCGTGTTCCCCACCGCCTTTCGCCTATGCTCAGGTGTCCTTCGAACCCGTGGGCAACATGTCGCCGAAGTGCACGCACATGGTGAATGCACCGCCTCTCGGGCCTTGTCAAAGCCCTCAAGGACCATTCTCATGTCTTCGTGGTACCTACAACAACAAGATATGTTGTCCTTCCTTCGCAGCCGCACAACATTGTGCGGCTTGCACACCCCTTGCTTCTCAAAGGAACGTTGCCCAATCTTGAGAGCGGGGTACTTGGCTTGAAACCTCCTATATATTACTAGTTGAGAGGCTTCCAACCAATGTTTGCTCACGAACTCCCTCGGTGTTCTCAAAGCACCGGTGTTGGGGTCACGTGCCAACACGACGTCCTTTTTGCAAGGACTAACTCGAGTGTTGTCCGGGTGCAACCAAAAAGCTCTAATAAGAGCACAAGTCGCCATTGTCAAGCATCGGGTAGACAATCTCCGTTCTGCAAGCATCACGCCCTCCCAAAGGCCACGACGCCCTCTCTCCGCAGTTCCCATGTGTGCCCCCTCCCTCAAGTTTGAATTTCCGACCACCCCAAGCGTTCCAACGCGTTGATGCACACCAAGCATCGTGCAAGCCGTACGCACCAAGTTATCCTCAGCCAAGTTGCTCCCAAATGCCGCAGCCGCTATCCCCCTCGTTAGACTAACGTTCGCACGTGTGTTTCGTCGTGCTAAGCGTGATAACGCGTCCCTCAAATTCGCCACTTTAACACAATTCTTCACTGTCTCCTCGCGCCGGTCACCTAACGACACCAATGCCGCATTGCACTCCTTGTGCACCTTCGAACTCAAGCCCGCCGGAAGGGACTCGATATACGCCCTCACCGCACCCGCAATGCGGTGAGGGCTTCTCCCAAATGCCGTTCGCATCTTCTCGACCCACCAACCCTTATTCCCGCGCGTCAACTCCTCAAAACCGTCACTTACTTGCGGTAATTGACCTCTAGGACGTTCGTAAGTTTCCTCATGCCCACCTTCCAACTCGTCTGACATTTCCACATCGTCACAAACCTCCTCTGAGTGAGCGTGATTAACATCACCTTGTCCTTTTGCTGATGTCCAGGCCTCGCACAACAAATCTATCTTCCCCACCAACGTCTCAAGCGTATCCATATCATCATCTTTCAGGGGCCACACTCCAAGAGGTATAATGCGAGCGGAATCTCCAACCTCTACGAGAAGGGGTAACAAGTCTATAAGAACGGGAGGAATATCCCAATTCGGTCCCGGATTGTAGGCAGCGTCGGAGCCACACAACGCCAAAAAAACGCTCACTGCAAGCAGCGTAATGTGGAGATAGAGTCGTACATAACACCCCAAATAGCCACGATCGTTGATCCCGCACGAGCGTGACGTTCAATAACCCTTCCCCGATATGCGTCCCTGTCACCAAACAATCTAGTAAGACACACGTAAACCCTTCCTTGACGCGAAGTCTCACAGCAGCACAATCACATGTCTTTTGTACACACGTTTCGGGGTGTAGATAGTCATACCGTTAAAGCTTGTGGGATTGGGGCGCCGCTTCGTGCTGCCACCCATATTCGCGCCCTCCTACACCGTTTGCTCCGATTCCAAGACATATCGCGTATGCATATCCATAGTAATATATACAAGTTTGTCTTTCTCTGCAAGCATTTTCACATACTTACTTCCACGAAATGCTTGGGCGGTTTTGTCCTCGATTCATACTGAGCTGACGTGACACGTACATGAACATTTCTCGTATGTCGGATCCGATCCCAGATCCATCGACGTACGAGAAATGCTTGGGCGGTTTTGTCCTCGATTTATAATGAGCTGACGTCACACGCGCATGCACATTTCTCGTATGTCGGATCCGATCCCAGATCCATCGACGTACGAGAAATGCTTGGGCGGTTTTGTCCTCGATTTATAATGA
>LGRX02002553.1:0-53513 GCA_001247695.2 Cymbomonas tetramitiformis | reverse complement strand
TACTATCCCGAGGTTGGGTCCTCTCACAAGGACCGAAGTAAAATGCGGCTCTTGCACGGATATTTACCTTACGACGATGTTACCCGCACATTTTTACATCATTTATGAGTCAAACCAATAGTTGAACATGTCGGATGGATTGGTTGCTCGATATCGGTCGTCATTAGACACGTGTGCTTTAGGTGTATAATTTAATTCAAAATTAATTCAAAAACCCGGTCCTCTCACAAGGACCGGACTCCCCAACACCCTTTGGACCCACTAGATGGCCTCTGGAGGGCATATATTCTTGCACACTTCGACTTTGGGACTTAATGTTGATGTGTGAACCGCACAAGCCCTTGGTTTTGCACTTTGCCATTTTGAGGGCATGTCACATAAGGCACCACCCTCAAAATATTAGAGACGGCGGTATTTGTGCGTGATTTATTTTGATATGTGATAGGGTGGAGCTATGAACCAATGCCACAAAAATGATCGGATTGCCATGGATACACTTTCTAAAAGATTTCATATGTATATACATTTAGTTGGGAAGCGGTAGCCATGTGCTATAAACCATACATGTGTGTTTGTGGACTACCTTTGAATTGTAAGTAAGAAGGCAAACATCATCAAAATAACGAAAATTTACCCTTTTACAAGTGTAGGGTAGATGTTTAGCCGTAAATTACAACCAGTAGGGGTATGCCACCACTCTCAAACACTAACCCATTATTGGCGGTAATGTTTGGGCTCAATTTGATGACTTATTGGGGTTGGCTGACGATGTTATCCGTCTTTTAAAAAATCACGAGTGAGTGTCATGCTTTTTTCCCTCCTTGTGAAATTTGAAACCTGAAAAGTGAAGGAGGGTCCATGCAAATGCGACTAGTATAGACATGCCACATGGAATTTCAGCCAATGGGGCATTAGGCGACTCAGTTTAGGTCACAATAAGACTGCCATATGGAGGGTAGCGTGTCTTGAATGCAATAGGACAGCGAAAAAAAATCCCGCAACTTCGGTCCTTGTGAGAGGACCGAAAGCGATTTGGGTCCTCTCACAAGGACCGCGGGATAGTAGCCACTAGACCTCGATATTTTTAGCCGCTAGTTAGACCCCACTCCCTGATATTTCGCTCTGAAGCTGGACCCCCCCAGACCTCCTCGATATTTTGCCTTAGCCGTAGCCACGCAAACCTGGAAAGGGTCATTTGCATCTGATCTTCTTTTTCTTCTTTTTTCGATTACACGCGAGCCATGTATGCGCAAAATCGCACGCAGCTTTATTAGACAAACGACCAAAAAGAAAACACCCACGATGGGGCTCGAACCCATGACCACCAGATTAAGAGTCTGGCGCTCTACCGACTGAGCTACGCGGGCATTTTGTTAACGAGAGTGGGATTTGAACCCACGCCCTTTCGGACTGGAACCTTACTCCAGCGCCTTAGACCGCTCGGCCATCTCGTCTTGTGATGATGTGGCAGGTGATTTATACAATTATCGACTATATAGTAAAATAAAAGTGAATATTCGTGTTCAGCTTTGTGCATATGTGCATGATTAATGCGACACGCGACACGTGACACGCGACACGCGACATGGCAGCGGCAGCGGCATGGCGATTAGCATGCATGCCATTGGTACAATGCCGATGGCGTCCCATGCATGGCATGACATGGCATACGGCATGGCATGCTGCTATTATGAATTTAATGACACGAAACGTGGCAAAATATTCCTACTCATGTGACGAGAGCAGAGAACAACTTCCTTTCCAGAGTTCCAATTCCCTAATATTCCGCATATACCTCTTTTGTTCATAGACCGCTTCCGTTCGTTGTGTGAGCGCTGGAAGTTGTCACGAATGAAATTCTTTCGAAAGTGTATACTGTGACGTCCGGTCGCGGGTAACGAGACTACGAGGGTGAAGGGTATATACAAAAAAACGCGCGAAACATGACAGAACCAATTGGTGTCGAGGCTACAGGCACCGTGCCTTCCCGGAAAATGTTTTCAGTGGAGCCTATTAAATTGCGGCGCTGGGTCGTCGGGCTCGTCGATGATGGCCGAGCGCGCATCTTCACCCAGAAACGATCGGAGTCGGAATCGGGGACCCCCTCGACCTCGTAGCGTAGGCGCTGTAAAATGTAGCGGCCGTCCCCAGGGTGGGAACGGGCCGCCTCTGCTGCGTAAAGTGCCAAGGCAGTACCACGAAGAACGATGGGGAGGACGGTATAAATGA
Source organism: Cymbomonas tetramitiformis (assembly GCA_001247695.2). Taxonomy (NCBI): domain Eukaryota; kingdom Viridiplantae; phylum Chlorophyta; class Pyramimonadophyceae; order Pyramimonadales; family Pyramimonadaceae; genus Cymbomonas; species Cymbomonas tetramitiformis. Next base: position 51,284 of record LGRX02002553.1, on the reverse strand, counting down.
TCTCGTTGAGCACCACGTGGTAGTAGTCGTAGTCGCGCTCGAGGTCAAGTAACTTGGAGAACTCGGGGAAGGACACGGGGGACAAAGCATGACGAAGTGCTGAAAGCAGAGCGTTGAAATCGGCGTCAGCAGTCTCGGTGTCGAGGGTGTAGCCATTTTTAGGGTTGTAGCCTCCAGGTCGCAAAACAGCGACGATGTCGGCGGAATACGTGAAGGCGTAGGACAGCTGCTCGAGGTACTCTTCTTCCCTGCCTTCCTCCACCGGAGTAGAAGCAAGGACTGAAGGGTCGTTGAAGAAATCGGACGGCAATGGCGACAGCCGCACTGATGATGACCGGGAACGCAAGGATGCAGTCGACACAATCCTTCTCGGGCGAGTCGGACCCGGCGTAGTACCGCCGGAATCCACGGGAGACGGTGAAGGCGTGGTGCTAGCCCGCATTGCTGAACGGAGGGCTTCAGCGAGCCCAAGTTGGCGCTGTTGTGACATGTTTGGCAGAAAATAATCCAGAATGCTGCACGAAAGCTGACGGAGACGGCGCGCGGGATACCAGTCACAGTCGGTAGGTAAGCCACGAATGACGGAAGCGGCAAAAATAACGGAGACGGAGACGGAAATCTTCCGCTTGACGATGCAGAACGCTCTGCGGTACGGGAAAATTTGACGGAACTAGAATCGGGAGTAACCGAAGCGAGCCGAATCTACCGGAATCACCACTCACGTGAAGTGGGACCGATAACCTGATGAAACAAGTGAATATATATATATATATACGTGTGTGTGTGTGCTGCAGCACGGATGAGCGTGCGAGAAATTGTCATGGCATTTTGCATCCGACGAAACGGGGGGCTCCTCAGCTCCCCCGAACGTTTCCGTCCGTCACAACTCTAATATATATTAGAGTTTCAACGCTCGGGATCCTTTTGTACATCGAAAAATGACATGGATGGCATCTGGGAATGGCATGGCATTGCCATCATCCCACATCTCAAGTTCCGAGTGCTGTGTCACCGCTCACCGGCCTCCGCGATGCCCATGCCCATGCCCATGCCGATGCCGCTGCCGCTGCCGATCGCCAGCGCCATCGCATGACGTCTGCGACTCTTCCCGTCTCCTTCGCTTGGGAAACCGAAGCATCATCATCATCAATCATTGCCATCCGATCGACATAGAACGGTATTTCAACAGTCGCTCGTATCTTTGTCGGCCATCCGTCCGCGTCCGCTCGCCTCGACCCCCGCCCGACCCGCGCTCGACTGGCGCACTCGCAAGTCACCATACCATGCCATCGTATGGCTACCATCCGATCACATGCTATAAACCGTAAATAGAGGGCAGGGATCTTGCTGAAGCCTTGGACAAGGCTGCTGAAATTACGAGCGGGATCTCTTTCACCGCAAGTGATAAGGTGGTCGCCAGGATCGAGTCCACAGTGACTCCTGGTGTCAGCTACATCAGCACGCTCCGCGCGGGGGAGCCTGCGGAGTGTGATTGTGGGTGGCCGAAACTGCACGGCTTGCCGTGCCACCACAATCTGGCTCATGCGCGGGTGACCGGACGTAAGTGGGAGGATTACGTGGACGTGATGAAGACAACTGCACAGTGGAAGAAGCAGTATCATGTGCCTTTTGTTTTCCCACCACATCCGAACTTGACTGATTGTGAGGCGCATTCTTTGTACGATCCTCGGTTGCTACTTCCCCCAGCGGCGGCCAAAAGAAAAGGCCGCCCACAGAAGCAGGCGCGGAAGAAAGGAATCCTGAAGAGGGTTCTTCCGAAAAAGAGATCAAAATGCAGCAAGTGTGGGCAGGAGGGACACCGTCGCAACAAGTGCAGTAGGATCTAAAGAACCAGTGCCGAGATTGCTGCTGTAGCACCGCCGTGCTGAGATTGAAGTACTGCTGCAGTAACTAACGAAAGATGCAACAAGTGCAGTAGGATCTAAAAAGCCAGTGCCGAGATTGCTGCTGAAGCACCGCCGTGCTGAGATTGAAGTACTGCGTGCAGTAACTAAAAATGTGAAAGACTTGCTGAGGTTTGCTGAGAAAGAGCCACCGAGCTGATATGCGAGTGTGGTTGTGTAATTTGAAGTACCCTTCTGTTGAGATATGTATACTCGGTGTCCCTTTATTGTATCAAACAATTACCTCTGATTCCATGCCTGCTTAGGTTGTTATCGTGTCAGTGATATCTTGCGTGCATCGTGCTAGGTATAATGGTTATTATTACCCGGACCATTTTATTTTTACCAGCAAATGCAATATGATGTCGGAATGTAACATTAGTATTACCAGCAATATGCAGTATGATGTCGAGATGTAACAATATTATTACCAGCAAATGTAATGTGATGTTGGAATGTCATGTACGGTTAGAATGTAATGTGATGTCGGAATGTAATGTACGGTCAGAATGTAATGTGATGTCGGAATGTAATGTACAGTCGCGGAGTGTAATGTAAAGTAATGCATAGAATGCATTGTAGTGTAATAATGCCCACAAGGTATAAAATGAAATGCCTACACCCAATCTGGATTAAAATGAAATGTCTACACCCAATCTGGATTAAAATGAAGTGCCTACACCCAATCTGGATTAAAATGAAGTGCCTACACCCAATCTAGATTAAGAATGAAGTGCCTACACCCAATCTAAATTAGATGAAGTGCCTACACCCAATCTAGATTATAATGAAATGTCTACACCCAATCTAAACTTAAACTTATCCCATATATATATATATATATGAGGATAATATATCAGGGAGCGCATCAAACTTTTATGTCGTACGGCCAACACTCAAAATTTCCATCGGCCAAGTTTCGGCCATCCCGGCCAAAATCTAAAATTGCCCGCCGCAGGCGCAAAGTTTTAATTTTAGGTATGACAATATCATAAAAACCGCAAATTTTCGGATCAATTTTCAAAATTTTACATAATTCGTTTCGGCCAACAAGCAAACGCACACTCGGCCAAACCTCGGCCACAACCCTCATCGTACGGCCACAGACCGGCCATAGGGGGTTGATATGTTCCCTGTAATATATATATTCACTGCAGCAGGAACACAGAAAGACACTAAGACAGTGCTGGTGAAACCGGGTGATTGACGGAGACCCTGACTTTCCTCACTGTATGGGGGGTCTGGTTCCTCCTAGTTTCACCCCTTGCTCTGAGTAGCCCTGTCACCCTGTCATCTGCTTTCGCTCCGACCGACCGTCCGCTCCGCACAGCTTAGATAAAACACCAATTATTTTATCTAAGCCAGTTTTTAGTCCGACCGAATCACCGCATTTCATTCCTGTGCTGTAGTGACTTATATATATATAGATACATTGCGTCCTACGTCAGGTTATGGGCCATACCACTTCAGTGGTGGTCCGATCTCGTCTTTAGCTCGCTTCGGCCTGGTGCGTCGATTCTAATTTTGACCTTTACTTTGGCCTGGAGCGCCAAATCGACCTTTACTTGGCCTGGAGCGCCAAACCATTTCCCTACTTCGGTCTGGAGTACCGATCTGACAGATTACCCTGGTAACGCGCTGACGACAGGCAATCTACCTCTCAAACCTCTCGAGCGAACCCTCAAATTTGTCCACCCCGCGACAACATCAACCGTTTTGGGCCCCCAGTTTCCAACACGCACCTTGCGCTTCCTCAAGAGCGCCACCGACCTAATTCCCCTTTGGCTTGCAAGCGACTACTAAATCGCACGCGCTATTTGCCTTTTCTTTACCCTACGCCCAACGTGTGCCTTCGACAAATCATCGTCTGCGAGGCAGCACTCCTGCCTGTACCGACATATTGGCTTACCTCACGCCGTTTCTGACTTCACCACCGTTTCCCCCGTCAAATTCTACCCAGGATTAACCCTGACATCGCTGTATTTGGTTAATTTTACGAGAAATTGACTTTTCGCCCTTAACCCAAACTCTTTAGGCTTCAGATTTCTACAGCTTGTACAGCATGGCTTCGTCTCGCCAGCGGACGCCAAGGCCCGGTATCGATAACACGATAAGTCCGATTAATCGATTAATCAGACTTATCGTTATCGATCGATAAGTTCAAACGACTTATCAAAAATATCATTATCAATCGATAAGTTCGAATGACTTATCAATATCAATCGATTAGTTCAAACACGTTTTTGCAATCGATTAATCGATATGTCGCGTGCGTGGTACATATCGATAATTGTGCACCGCTGTACAGGGCGCGCATTGTTTGAAATCCTGATATTTCATGATATTTCATGATATATCGATTCAACGAGTGAACTCTTGGATATCGTCAATCCTAAGATCAAAGATGGGAGCGCAACCTACCCTTGGCCTTCGTATAGACGATACATATAGGGGGTAAAATCGGAGGGACCACTAGTTCCGCAGCCGCATTTCTTGAATCGATGGGTCGTGGTCGTGGACGAAAGGGCCTAAGCGCCAGAAAACCGACGAGGTCGTGTTGCTCGCACAAGGAAAGGGGCCCGTGAAGAGGACGCAGACGAACCCTTTCGACTGCCACGGTAGCGACGACGTTGATACTGATATCATGAAACGGTGGTTGGAGCACAAGGAGAAGTTGCCAAACATGTTTAGGATGGCACGCCCAATTTTAGCTCCCCCTACTAGTCCAGCTGGGGTAGAACGCACATTTAGTGCATGTGGGCAGATGCATTCAGATTTACGCAAGAGTGTGAGTGAAGGGACCCTAGAACATAGTTTAATGGCCTCTATTAATACCTTGTAAACTAATTTGTTCTCGGATGTGTTATCGATAGGTATCAGGTGCACTATCGATAGTCATCGTGATTAATCGGGCTGGCTTTTGTTATTCATATCAATCGATAAGTTCGAATGCCTTATCAATATCAATCGATAAGTTCTCAGAATGACTTATCAATATCAATCGATTAGTTCGAATGACTTATTCATTGTTATTCGATTAGTTCAAAAAATCGCGATACCGGGCCTTGGCGGACGCGCATGCCCGCAGTCCACTCTGCGCTGCAATTACGACTCCGACGTAACAATTCACCCCTGGTTACTGTCTGGTGGTGTCTGGTGGTGCTTGTGCGCCAGACACCGAGATCGACACTGGCAATTTCACCTATATCACCAGCGAGTACTTTGACCTCCACGACTTCGTCTCGCCCCATCCCTCGCCTTCGCCTTATGCGCCCCCTAGTCACCATCTGGTGGTGTCTAGTGGTGCAGTTGCGGTCGCTTCATTCCTCATTGTTATCCCTTTTGGGTCCCACCCCATGAGCTCGATCACGTCCCCTCACCGCATTTGTCACTTTCCACCACTCTGCCCCCTCTTCATCGATACATTCGCTCAGGTGGTGCCTGGCCGCTTTTGGCCCTGGCGCCGTCTAGGCGTTGGTTAGCCCATCCTCTCCGTGGCGCTCGACAACCATCACAATCGAGAACACCGCCGCCGCCCACGTTCACCCACAACTCGGATTCCGGCAGGAGCAACGTGACTGTTGCAAACCTACTAGCATGTAGCTGTTAGAATGCGTTCGGGCAACGCCCCCTGCACGTGTGTGCCTCTAGTTGGGTTGGAGAAGGCCTCTTTGGCCTGGACACTCAATTAACTTTGGGTTAGGATGTAGGGTTGCATCTCGGCATGGCCACTCACACCTTCAACGTGAGGTGGTGTGGCGGAGACCCTGACTTTCCCCACTGTATGGGGGGTCTGGTTCCTCCTAGTTTCACCCCTTGCTCTGAGTAGCCCTGTCACCCTGTCATCTGCTTTCGCTCCGACCGACCGACCGTCCGTTCCGCACAGCTTAGATAAAACACCAATTATTTCATCTAAGCCAGTTTTTAGTCCGACCGGATCACTGCATTTCATCCCTGTGTTGTAGTGACTTATATATATATATATATTGATATATTGCGTCCTACGTCACGATTGATAACTAAACTGATAGATAGGTTACGGGTGTGAGCTAACTAGCAGATCAGTGACAGACGGTGACACACGACCGGTGACCGTCACACACAGCAAGGGGTGATACCAGGAGAAGCTGCCCCCCCATACAAAGTGGGGGGGGGATTTCAGCTTCCCCGTGATGCATGCCAGTGTTCTGCACCCACTTCCGGTGGTTCCGGAGGTCCTTGGCCAGGGTTGCAGCTGTGGAGTCGTAAGGCTCCCTAATAATGAATACTGTAGCCACGCAAACCTGGAAAGGGACATCTGCATATGGTCTTCTTTTTCTTCTTTTTTCGATTACACGCGAGCCATGTATGCGCAAAATCGCACGCAGCTTTATTAGACAAACGACCAAAAAGAAACACCTAAGTAAAACGATTATTTCAGCCCCTAAACTGACCCCCTGGTCATGTTCATGGTGGCAGGATGACTTTAGACACTCCCAAGAGGCATCCGCGAAGAACTATATCGGATGCATCCGGGTTTGTTAACCTGAAAACACAAACCCAAACCGGCAAACCAATTATCGCATATAAATCGTGTCATATAGTGTCAGGGTTATGACCGATGACATATGTGTCATACATGTCATACATGTCATACCATGTCATATCATGTCATGTCGTGTCATGTCATATATTATAATGACAGACAGTCGTCAGTACGGTCGACTGTGACATGAACAGTCATACTATCTGTCATCCACTCACCTTGAGTGACACCGGTCATCGAGAGGCCATGTACTGGCATCGAGATGGCAAAGCAAGATTAGTCTTGAAGAACCGAAGTGTTCTGAGAAGACTCATCTTCGCTTCAAGCATGAATTGAACAAGCATGCGGGTATCACATGGCTTATTCGATTAGCCGATACTGATTGTTCACCCAATGCCTCGGGTTCACAAACCCAATTGTGGTAGCACTTGAGAAGTGCGGGGCATCGGCGTATATGAGGAAGCGTTGAGCTTCAGCAGTAACTTTTGGAGAAGCGACTGCACTCATCACCCCACACATACGCTGCGCGAGCTGTTATCGTTCAATAATAGCCGTGCTATCATATCGCTTACAGAGCGATCACTATCATATAGCGTAATAAACCGTCATACCACCCTCACTTCGCGTGACATTTTGAGGGTCAAGATGGCCTCGAATGAAAATTTTGACAAGACATTGCAGAAAGAGCAGCCCGAGAACTTGACAACATGGGTCTCCAAATTTCCAAAGGGCCATCGAGGAAGGCCACATATCTACCGATATACAAAATTATGTGGTAACCCACCTTAAGGATATATGATCGGAACCCGCTACACCCCCCCACTTCGCGAGCGCATTACACACATGGGGCACATCGCATCCGCCATCCATAGTATGTTCCTCAGCTTTCATTCAACTCATAAACTGTCTAAAAATCGATAGGTTTGACACCGTAGACCACATAACGCCACCACTAGAGGCCGCCGAAAATTCCTCTTACGGCGGGTTAACCCACCGTAAGATTAGTAGAATAGGCACTGGGATGATGATGATGGGCTGACTTTTGTCGGCTGATCTTTTGTCGACTGATCCCGTGCCATTCAGTGTGTGTTGAACGAGGTGGACCTTGGAGACCCTTATCGGTGCCTCCTGTCACGTGAATTGAATTTCTTTGTGGAGCGGCTCTTCCGTGCCTTCTATGAGGACCATGTCCACAAAGCTGGATATCGTTGTGTCGCGTCCATCCCTTAGTCTTGGGTTGTCCTTTCTATACATTTTGCATTGCCTGCGTGTTATTATGCAGTCTGGTAGAATTCTGGGCTTGTTTTCCCCCTCCCCCCTTTCCCATCATGCCATGTTCACCACTTCCGGTGGTTCCGAAGGTCCCCGGCCGGGGTTGCGGTGGAGTCGTAACCCGGTATATTAGCGAGGAAATTACCTCGGTATTGTACTGTCGGTTTTCTGTACTGTACTGTCGATTTTGGGGAATTATGTGCCGACGTGGCAGCGTGCGACAGTACAAGTACAACCCGAAGGTTTAAGCGAAATATTATCGCTGTGACACTGCGTTGCCCTGTTTCATCGGCTGTGACACTGTCATAGCCAGACGAGAGAGGGGCATGCCGTATTTTCCACCACGTTTTGTACCGCTGTTTGTACCGTCGTATGTGTCGTTTGTAGTATCGCACTGCTGGTCGTACTCGCATACTGCCGTGTGTACTTGTAGCATGTACCGGCTGTTCCACCATACTTAATTTCATTTTGGCGACATCCACGCCTCTCGCCCTCTATACGGTCGTCCTTTTTGTCTGCATTGTACTGTCGTCGACGAAAAACGGTGGACCTCCAACCAGAGACGCGGAAATTGACATGCTGTCACGGACGCAATACAAAGACGAGACAGTACAGGCCAAACGACAGTACAGTACACAGGTAATTTCCTCGTTAAAATTACGGGTAAGGCTCCTTAATAATGAATACTGTAGCCACGCAAACCTGGAAAGGGTCATTTGCATCTGGTCTTTTTCTTCTTTTTTCGATTACACGCGAGCCATGTATGCGCAAAATCGCACGCAGCTTTATTAGACAAACGACCAAAAAGAAAACACCCACGATGGGGCTCGAACCCATGACCACCAGATTAAGAGTCTGGCGCTCTACCGACTGAGCTACGCGGGCATTTTGTTAACGAGAGTGGGATTTGAACCCACGCCCTTTCGGACTGGAACCTTACTCCAGCGCCTTAGACCGCTCGGCCATCTCGTCTTGTGATGATGTGGCAGGTGATTTATACAATTATCGACTATATAGTAAAATAAAAGTGAATATTCGTGTTCAGCTTTGTGCATATGTGCATATGCGACACGCGACACGTGACACGCGACACGCGACATGGCACGGCAGCGGCATCGGCATGGCGATTGGAGATTGGTACAATGCCGATGGCGTCCCATGGCATGGCATGGCATGGCATAAGGCATGGCATGGCATGCTGCTATTATGAATTTAATGACACGAAACGTGGTAAAATATTCCTACTCATGTGACGAGAGCAGAGAACAACTTCCTTTCCAGAGTTCCAATTCCCTAAGATTCCGCATATACCTCTTTTGTTCATAGACCGCTTCCGTTCGTTGTGTGAGCGCTGGAAGTTGTCACGAATGAAATTCTTTCGAAAGTGTATACTGTGACGTCCGGTCGCGGGTAACGAGACTACGAGGGTGAAGGGTATATACAAAAAACGCGCGAAACATGACAGAACCAATTGGTGTCGAGGCTACAGGCACCGTGCCTTCCCGGAAAATGTTTTCGGTGGAATATCCCGTAAGCCCTTGCAATGCGCCACACCTTTTTGACCGGTTCAGTTTACATCACTAAGTTCTGGATGTTTCCTCTTCATGTGTTGATCACCATGCTATGCTCCAGGGTTACGTGAGAAATGTGCAGCGTATGCTGAATACTCTTGGTGGCGAAGTACTGCTCGGTAAAGCGCGGGCGAGCAAAGCCTCGTATCTTCAATTGAACTACAGGCCGGCGGACCCTATTTCCCACGCCATGTACGGAGACTTGCACGAGACTCCTTCCAATTTATTACTCAAGATATCTCGGAAGCGAACCAGGTGGGTCTAACCCACTTTAGAATGCGAGTCGACTTGGCTGGCGTGTGATATTTTTCAGTTCGCAAAACATGTTAGCAAGCCGAAAACGTTGTCTATAACCTAACGCTGTTGTTTTCCCTGCAAGTTGTATACCTCGTTTGCAAGGTGGTCAATTGGGATAGTTGATCAAGCCTGCTAATGTTGCCTTGACGGCGGCAAGATCGAAATCGACAGGCCAAGTGATTCAACGCAGCAACAAAATATCGAGAGCCGTGGGGCGTCAAGTTCGGGAGAGGACGCTGGCAAAGTTGAGATAACATCAGACGAGATTCGAGCAGAGTTAGTGGGGCGCGTTGTAAGCACGTACAAATTCAACGGCCTCGCAGACTTTCAATACACTGCTCAAGGGCACAAACGCTCACTGCTGGAATACATGCAGGGGATGCAAGAACAGGACCTGCACGACAGTCTTCCGCAGAAAGGTACGCTTTCAATAGATCGTCAGGTCGTACGTTAGCAGGTGTAGCCATGCCGCTTCGGTGTCTCGCTCTGAGCGCTGTTCAGCGAACGCTAAGATCCTTTCAATATCCCCCAGTGACTTCGTGGTATCGCCTTCTTTGTTTGCAGACGATGATTCCGAGGTGCCTTTACTTGTTGCGCCGCCACTGTTCGCCAAGATGGACACTCCTTACGAACCCGGATACGCATACCGCAGCTATTATTCCAGCTCCACACACAATGTCAAGTCCGCCGCGAAAGGTAGCCCCGTTTAGAGTGCAAGCCGAGCTGCAAAGGAAGCTTCCACACAAGTGTTGCTTCCAGCCGTTCCTCCACGAGACCGGTGGAAGGGTGTCCCCCGTGCGCTGGAAGGGTGTCCCCCGTGCGCTGGAAGAGTGTCCCCCGTGCGCTGGAAGAGTGTCCCCCGTGCGCTGGAAGGGTGTCCCCCGTGCGCTGGAAGGGTGTCCCCCGTGCACTGCAAACTCGAGCGCAAGTTTTGTGTACTGAGCCGAAGTCCGAGTGGCCGGCGAACTCGCAGAGCAATGTGTTCATCACGAGGTGGAGTTCACTGCGAAGGACGTGCCCACCGAGCCTCTTGAAGGGCCGCCCTCAACCTCGAGTGCGTCCCCAGCGGACCTGAGCCACCGAACTGTGCACGACCTGGTCGTCGTGTCTGATGCTTCTGTTTCGAGTGCTCAGATCTCTGCCTTAACGCCTTGGACGGACAGACGCGGGCTGTTACCTGCCCACCCGACATTCCTGCACACTGTAGAGTCACGATGGCCTATTTCATACACTCTCTACGGTTCTTCTCTACGCGGACTATGAGGCAGCATTCTAGCACATGCTGGATAGGATGCCGTATCAGTGTGCAACCATACCAGCGCACCAAGAATCCAGAATTTGGTTCGCTGCAAATCCTGGATACCTTAGTGGTGGCAGCCACTATCCGCGCTGGTACGGGTTTCCAGGAACGCACGTACGCGGGACGTGCCAGTCTCTCGAAGTATCTATTCATTATTTTGTACCATACGGGGGTACATTATGCTGCAGCCCTGAAGTAGTTTCCTGAAACGCAGGCGGCAAGCACGAGGAAGCACAAGTCACGCTCAAGAAATTATTCCGTTCACGTCCCATCTGGTATGGCAGCTTCGTTTGGTCCGGATGTGCCCGATCTTGCAGCGCAGGCCGTCAGCTGGGGGTCCCGAGGATATAGCAGTGTGCACGCGTGTGGTATTCGGCTGTGGGGATGAGTAACCGAATGCACCGAGAGGGGAGAGAGGGGGGCACCGCGGGGGCGACTCAGGTCCTCGGTGGCGCTGCTGAGCGAGCTGGACAGCCGCTTGCTACCTGTGGTGCGGCAAGTTCTGGGTCAGCATGCATACCGGTTCAAGAATGGACCGTGGCGGCGGCTGTGGATTCGGCTCGGCGTCGACCCTCGCAGCAGCCCGACGCTGCGCACCCTGCAGCTCATGGAGATCATGCTCCCTGAAAAGTGGTGCGTCCGCCTCCACCAGGACCCTTGCTTACCGCGACCATCTACCCTTGTGTCGCCCGCACGTGGTGCTTTCCTCTTCCCGGAGGAGGGCCTGGAGCCCGTTAGAACCTCTCGGGCCCTTGTGGTAGGGTTGTTCGTGGCTCGTGGGGGGGGCATACCAAGATTTGGGTCTCTTGGCTTTTGAGGCGGTGGGGCGGGCAGGTATGACACTCCGCAGAGACCTGCGCGCGCTGCGGACAATCCGAAGGTGAAGAAGAAGACGGAAGGAGGTTTGTTTTGGCCCGCTCTCTGGCATGCTCATGGGCGCTTACCCTTTCTGCCTTGAGCATGCCGCAGCAGCTCGGGTGCTGGTTGGCATCTTTGTGGCCTGCAGTTCCAAAGTGCAAGTGCGCGACGTCCTCCTCCCTCGCTGCTGCCCCGGTTTCCGGCTGCCTCCGCCCTTCAGCGGCGCGGAAGAAGCCAAGGTTCAACAGGCCATTTGGAGAGAAACAGGACTGGCTAGCATTTTCGCGCCAATGCTACTTGTGCCATAATTCAGCCAGCATTTCGCGCTCCTGCAACAGAGAGTGTCCCACCCTCAAGCAAGCATTTCGCGCTCCTGCAACAGAGAGTGTCCCACCCTCGAGCGGGCATTTCGCGCTCCTGCAACAGAGAGTGTCCCACCTCGAGCCGGCGCGCCTCCCAACAGAGTGTCCCACCTCGAGCGGGCATTTCGCTGGGCCTAACAGAGAGTGTCCCACCCTCGAGCCGGCATTTCGCGCCTCCTGCAACAGAGAGTGTCCCACCCTCGAGCAGGCATTTCGCGCTCCTGCAACAGAGAGTGTCCCACCCTCGAGCAGGCATTTCGCGCTCCTGCAACAGAGAGTGTCCCATCCTCGAGCGGCATTTCGCCGCTCCTGCAACAGAGTGTCCCACCCTCAAGCGGGCATTTCGCGCTCTCTGCAACAGAGAGTGTCCCACCCTCGAGCGGGCATTTCGCGGCATTTCGCGCTCCTGCAGAGAGTGTCCCAGAGCGGGCATTTCGCGCTCCTGCAACAGAGAGTGTCCCACCTCGAGCGGCATTTCGCGCTCCTGCAACAGAGAGTGTCCCACCCTCGAGCATTTCACGCTCCTGCCACAGAGTGTCCTCGAGCGGCATTTCGCTCCTGCAACAGAGAGTGTCCCACCCTGAGCGGGCACTCGCGCTCCTGCAACAGAGAGTGTCCCACCCTCGAGCGGGCATTTCGCGCTCCTGCAACAGAGAGTGTCCCACCCTCGAGCAGGCATTTCACGCTCCTGCAACAGAGTCCCACCTCGAGCGGGCATTTCGCGCTCCTGCAACAGAGAGTGTCCCACCTCAAGCGGCATTTCACGCTCCTGCAACAGAGAGTGTCCCACCCTCGAGCGGGCATTTCGCGCTCCTGTAACAGAGAGTGTCCCACCCCAGCGGGCATTTCACGCTCCTGCAACAGAGTGTCCCACCCTCGAGCGGGCATTTCACGCTCCTGTAACAGAGAGTGTCCCACCCTCGAGCCAGCATTTCGCGCTCCTGCAACAGAGAGTGTCCCACCCTCGAGCAGGCATTTCACGCTCCTGCAACAGAGAGTGTCCCACCCTCGAGCGGGCATTTCACGCTTTTGCAATGAGGAGTGCACGAGCAACTGGGGAATCTGCGGAGTTGAGAGTTGGGAGTTGAGTCTCCGATGTCGAGCTCTCCAAGTTGGAAACGTTTGGATACTATAGTCCAGCCGACTCGCGTTGTTGCGTTTCTGCACTCGGGGATGAGCGAGCCTTCAGGCAATCTCTGAAAGGGGAAAGTGAGTTACGGGATGATTGCCCATTGCGACATGCAGATCGTGGCAGAGGGAGGCCCATAGGAGGGGGTCGCCGGGTAGCCCAAGAGCGGCGAGCAATGTTCAACCGTGTGCACTCCCTCGAGGTGGGCCGCTCAAAAATCCCCCTCATTGCCAACCCTGCAACCGAGATCCCTCCTCACCCATCGCCCTGGTGACTACGCCATCTGAGAGGAGAAGACGTCAACGTTCAACCGTGGGCCCAGGAAGGCGACACTCTGATTCGCTGGGCTTTTTGTCACAAGGAGAGGGTGCGATGGCCAGCAATGAGGATATTCCATGTGAGGAGTGCAAGTCGGAGGCTGGGCAAGCACCGCTCGAGCTGGCCGGTTCAAGCTGCCTTGGCCCATCACGCGAGCCAGGCCTCAGTGCGGGATCGTGCCTTCGCGACTTACTGCGGAGAGGATGCCTGGCAGGAGCTGCCGTGGCAGCGGTTCTGGTCTTGCCAGCTTACAGACCTGAAGCACCCGGAGGTGGCCAGCATGGTGCGGCGGTCGGTGAGCATATACCTTCCACTTGCTTCCCCGCAAGATGGCCCATACATCCACCGGTCAACCAGCGTGCAGGGATGAGGGCGCGCACGCTATCACGGGGCGCAGCGTGCAGGGATGAGGGCGCGCACGCTATCATGGGGCGCAGCGTGCAGGGATGAGGGCGCGCACGCTATCATGGGGCGCAGCGTGCAGGGATGAGGGCGCGCACGCGATCACGGGCGCAGCAGGGATGAGGGCGCGCACGCTATCACGGGGCGCAGCGTGCAGGGATGAGGGCGCGCACGCTATCACGGGGCGCAGCGTGCAGGGATGAGGGCGCGCACGCTATCACGGGGCACAGCGTGCAGGGATGAGGGCGCGCACGCTATCACGGGGCGCAGCGTGCAGGGATGAGGGCGCGCACGCTATCACGGGGCGCAGCGTGCAGGGATGAGGGCGCGCACGCTATCGATCATTTTAGATATAATCACACAGTTTCTGCCGCCGGGCATTGGCTTTACTCAACTGGCAGCTTGCGTCAATTTGGACGTCCAACGGGTGTGCCACCCTCCCCTTTGACAGCAATAGGACAGAGTGCCATACGAATGTATGAACTACCAGTACCTCGAACACTTGAGTGAGAAAGGAGTGACTTTCTGCACCCGATGAAGCGATCTGGCAAAAGAGTCGGCGCGGAGTGACTGGCTCACAGCACCTGGTGCAGCGATCTGGCAAAAGAGTCAGCGCGGAGTGACTGGCTCACAGCACCTGGTGCAGCGATCTGGCAAAAGAGTCGGCGCGGAGTGACTGGCTCACAGCACCTGGTGCAGCGATCTGCTGAAGTCGCTACTGGACGCACTTCGAGCGGAACCTCTCGAGCAGAGCGGAGGTTCCCGGGTCTTTCTGGGATGCACGATGTTTCATTCGATGAAAATCTTAGCTGCCTATGGATGATGAGATGCCCTCGCATGGCGCCACAAACGAAGGTGCTCACATCTGCCGACCTGGGGAGTGGTACCACGCAGGAGGTGATGCATAAAATTAACGGTATCAGCGGTTGGTACAGCCGCCGGCGACTAGCAATGATCCGCCGCCGAATCACGCAGCTGTTTGCAAATTGCCGCAAGGAAGGCTCCGATGGCGACCTGGTCAACGAAGGCTCTGCAGGTGATGTTATGGCTGCGGACGCCGGAGACGCTGGGGAGTCCACGGAGTTGAGGGGTCCCACAGAAGCTGACGGGGAGCTGCAGGTAGCCACCATACCCACCGTGCTAGCGTTGCTCACCGAGCAGGATTCCCGCGCACCCGACAGTCAGGTTAGCCCAGCGGAGCTGATTTGCAGCACTCCCGTGCAATGGCGTAGTGGCGGCGTAGTGCGGATGGCTGCCCACGTTTGCCCGAGACGTGGATTTGCTGAAGACGGGCGATGCACAACTCAGCGCTGCCCGTACCCGTTCGATGGCTCATGCAAGATGCATCCCCGCAGGACCGCGCTGCCGAAGGGCGCTGCGCTGCAGGCAGCTGCCAGAACAGCGCTGCTGGGTTTGGGCCTGCCACAGACCTTACACGAGCTCGCGATATGTTCCGTGTGCTTCAGGCTGGCGAAGGTGGGCTCCAGGCCAGAGCTCGCGCCTGAGCAGTCCGGTTCCATTCGAGATGGGAATCACAGGGTCGAGGACGTGGGGGCAGGAAGGGGCCGAGATGCTTTTTCCCGGGTATGGACTGGAGAAAGTAGTACTGGATGGGAGTATGGGGGTTAGCCGACAAGGTGGCGCCACTCAAGAGGCCGAGAAGGAGCGGGCAGAGGAGGACAAGGAGGACGAGGACGAGGACGATGAAGAAGACTACGAGGACGATGAGGATGAGGAGGAGGAGGAATTGGATACGAGAACGACGGATATGCACGGCGTGCAAGTTGCGTTTGGGGCAGTGGGCAGCCATATGGCGCAGAGGGCCTCGGTGCCTGATTTAAGTGGTGTCTGCGGTGCTGGAGAGGTTGACGAGATTCCAGGTGCATTCTAATGCGAGCACCGCTCTTCGAGTGTCCATATTTAAATCCCTGCCAATTCAACAGTCCATGTTCTTGATGCAGGTAACTCGGGGTAGGGCACTTCACGTTGGCATCCAAATGTGCCGAATGGAAGCAACGATATTTCAAGCCATCTGCGCCGCAGCGCCAGGCACCTATTACGCTCAATTACTGTCTGTCTGTGCCGCCAATGTATGGTGTACTGCCTAAAAGGAAATTTTGTTTGCTGGCCAGAGAAACGAAGTTTCAATTTCAAATTCATGACAGTGTGAAAGTTGATGGCAGCGCTGATATGGAGGGTTGCTGAGATGGTCATGCACAGATCACCATGAGATGAAAAGACTGATGCACGAGGCGCCTACAATGGATCTCGATGTCGATGCGGGCATCAGCGATGATGCCTACCAGATTTATGGTGAGGAGGAAGATGAAGATGATGGTAGCAACGACGGCCTTGATGATTAAGTTTGAGGTGAACGGCTGATAACACATACACACACACACATTCTTCATAGTGCAGTCTCCTGTGGCTACGGGGTGCCAAAGGATTCGCAAGGATAAGCATACACACACATTCTTCACTAGTGAGCTCCGGAGAATCCGGATGAGTGTCCCGAAGTGTGTGCTGAATCCTTTGATCCCCGGCGTGGGTACATAGTGCAGTCTCCTGTGGCTACGGGGTGCCAAAGGAATCGCAAGGATAAGCATACACACACACACACACAGTTCGGGGGGCAGGGATGAACCGGCTTCAGGCACAAGGCGGCAGTGCGCTGGCGGTGCAGATGCAGAGGGGCTCGGGTGGCTCAGCGAGGCTTAGGGGGTCCCATTCTTCACTAGTGAGCTCCGGAGAATCTGGATGAGTGTCCCGAAGTGTGTGCTGAATCCTTTGATCCCCGGCGTGGGTACATAGTGCAAGTCTCCTGTGGCTTCGGGGTGCCAAAGGATTCGCAAGGATAAGCATGCACACACAGTTCCTCACTAGTGAGCTCCGGAGAATCCGGATAAGTGTCCCGAAGTGTGTGCTGAATCCTTTGATCCCCGGCGTGGGTACATAGTGCAGTCTTCTGTGGCTACGGGGTGCCAAAGGAATCGCAAGGATAAGCATATACACACACCCACAAATAGCTCACAATATTGCAGAATGCAGATGTGGAATTAACCGTTACGGGTCAACAAATGGAAAGACCTAGAGTGAAACAATGCACGGCTGCAAACACCTGTTTCTTCAAAGATTGCCGTGTCTACATTATTGATTTTAGAAGTAAATAATTATTTTGCCCCAAAACGACCTACTTAGAAAAACAACGAACAATAAATTGGTTTGCTCGGTTGTCAGTCGGTAAAACAACGAAACCCAAGTACTTAATCGATTGTTCATACGGGTGCCCCCAACAAAGAACATACCACACGGTCGTAATTAATTGGAATATTATCAAATCCTGCCGACAACAATAAACAACAATGCAACACTGGTAAAATAAATGTACGACCCGTCAGATTCGCTCACAGCGCACACCACCACACGCCCCGTTCCTGACACAAATAAGCCCTTCTCCTTCGCAGCATCTTCAAGGAACCAGCCTGTTTCTCTTTTGCGCTCCCAGCGGCGCAGATCGCCATTAGTGTCAGAGTCTGAAATAACCAAGATGACAGTATCATACTTATGACATGTCATTGGTCATCAGGCATAGTCTAGTGACGTAATGCCACGAGACAATTAGATCGACTGGCATGCAACATTCGAATGCTGCCATGCGATTGATCGGATTTCATGCGGCAAAATACAAGCGAATGCTAGTGCGGTCGCGGTCATACCGTATATCACGAAGCGTATACGACAGGTATGATGACATATGTATTACATGTCCACCGTCTAAGGAACAGCCGAACGGATTCACTCACACTCTCTCTCTTCTTACATGTTTCTTATTGTTCGCGGGGATTTTCCAAGACATGTTGCATAATGTGTAGCGTAAGAACGTATTCGTCCTATCGAGCACCCACGCATGACTCATGGCAGAAGTCGGCAAGCCAGGTTTCGGCCCGAATACGAAAAATAATATTTACAGGTACGATATGTCGTTGAAGCGAAGTGTTTTATGAAGCGCAGCGTGTTTGAGCATACATGCGAGCGGCGATAGTCACATGTGAAGTCTTTCGCATATCGCGTCGTCGCTCCATATACTCAGTAAGGGGTTCGTTCCCCCTAGTGGCAGCTGACCGTATACGAGAAGGTCTGCTGAGTCGATATGTAGTCGGGAATGCGTTGAGACGTCAGTCTGTCCCTCACGCTTCGCCACACACATCCGCGTATTAATGCATGCTAGCTTGCTTGTATTTCTAAAGCCGGTCGTGTAGGTTAGGAACCAGGACAATGATGTACTGCCACGCTTTTTCGTATCGGACTTCAGGATCCCCAAGCATGGCTGTCAATGGCTCTGGCATGCCGCCATGGATTCGTCCACACTCCCCTTCGCAGCGCCGCTGAAACCTGAAAGTGAGCGCCACTTGCCATCGCGTTGTTCCGGCGCAGGTGTCGCTTTTGTCTCCTGACACATAGAGACCCGGTTGTCAAACTAGGTCGAGGGTAACTCGTATACTATAATACTATATAGCTGTAACATTCCCCTCAATATAGTGTGCGCTTGATGCTTATGATTTTTCACCGACCGAATGTTTATAATGTTCATCCTGCAGGTGGGGCGGGATCTTGATCTGAAGTAAATATATGGTTGCACGTATTGGGCGGGACGTCCTTAGTAAGTTAGGAAAGTCTGGTTGCCATCTTTTCCACCAAACATCCAAGCAGATCGATCTCACGAGGCACATCTAGCAGTCCTCGGCTCCTGCTGAGTCCACCCTTGTCCTCAGTGGGGTTCGTGTCAAACGACCATCGTCTACCTCAGCAGACTCGACATCGGAGTGTGCCCGTGAAGGAAACATGATTTGGATATGGGCGTGCCACGTTTGTACAGTGGCGCATGAAAATATGATAGTTAAGCGATGGAAGATTGATCGATCGATCCGAGATATCGATTGATCGAAATTGCGAATTCGACTGCAACGTGTATGATCGATCGATGTGAATATGGCATCGACGCGGTATCGATCAATACCGAATAACGCATCGATCAGCACTGAATTACACGCCGAGCGCATCGATCCAACCTCTGCTGCTTTGTATGTTTTATAACCAAACCAAATGCCTTGTTTACTTACTTAAACAAACAAAACATGTCGCGTCAGTATAAGCCGAATGCCATCGTGTGATGAAGAATCTTGCAGCACTTGCCGCAGCGCAGGACGCTAAAAACTGCTAGACGGTTTTCGAAGCATCGTTCGCGCATGCAATTGAATGATAGTATTATAAAATTGGCCTAACGGAGATTTTCTAGTGAGAATATGCAGCGATCAGTAGCAATCAAAATATCCATACTTGACCATGATATTTACTTGATAACTATTTCTTGCAACATTTAAGAGTGCCATATGTTTCCTTATTAGCATACCATATGCTGTCAACACAACGTATATTATGGTAATAAGACGCTTTACGTATATTACTGTACTGGGAGATTCCATTCAAGAGGACTGCAACAAGCAACCCTAAGCATTGATAACCCATGCAACAATCTGCATCACATATTATATACAAGTAAACCGTCAATCACAAGTATGAATAGCAGAACCATATTTCTCATCACGTTCACCACTGTTCTCCACAATGGTCTTATATAATATTTAGTATTTTCTTTGCAAAACTCATGAAAGGAAAGCTTAGCGCAGGGTGCCTATTAGGAGAAAATATATTTGGCTTGAGCAGAGCTTAGGCATCCATCTAGTGCTTTTGTCAAGTGTGAAGTGCTGGTTTCAAAAACGGGAAAATAAATCTTGAAGTCGACACGGCAGGATGCTTTACACCTACATGTTCATCTTAGCAAGCTCCTTCCTGATCTTATATGACGTCGCCTTCGGGTACATGCCCTCTGGGAGCTCAACAGCTTTTGCCACCGCCTTGGCATCAGATGAAATGAGAAACCCGCTGTATGCAGCCTCTTGGGCTTGGTTTTCAGTCAACACCTTCTCCTTTTGCAGGTCCACCGCCCCGAGAATATCTTTCGTCCTCTTTTTAGTGTCTGCAGCAAAGCCCGAAGTGGCTCCATACTGGTCCGAGGTCCGCTTCCACGGGTCCGGCTCTGCGGGTTTCAGTTCTCTTCTCCGGGAGCTACTTGCCCTCGAGCTCGTCGCACTCCCGCGATCCGAGCCGCGGTCCGCGCAGTGAGCTCCGATGTCACTCTGAGCGGTTGCGTATTCAACGGGTCCTTTCGGGAAATACTCCTCAGTCTTTCGTGCAAGCGGTTTTCGGCTAACTTCATTGTTCTCGCCTATTTGGCCCTGCGTCGTCGTCCACGGACTGTGAGTTTGCATTTGCACTCTACTTCGCATGTGCACCAACTCGACTTTGGAAGTGTTCGGTCCACCGGGCGACCTGCCAGACACTCCACAAAGCCGTCAGCACCGCTCAACAGAGACATCTAAAGACTACCGCAAAAAATAGCGATAATAGTCTTACTAGCAGCATGCGCTGGTCATGTATATGAGCACTTTCCCAGGGCCTGCCGGTTCAAAGAGGCGAGCAACAAGTGATGTATGCGAAGGAACGCCCTCGCCGAAAACCGGCGCAGCACGTGAGGACACGTAGGGCGCCGAAACTTCAAGGCCCGACATCTTCAAGTGGTCTTTTCCAGTCAAACCCTAGAAAGCTTGAGAAAGATTGCGAGTCAACGACTTTGCGCCCGTCACAGTGGCAGCGCGTCTTCCGTGTGCACAAGGCATACCTTACCAGTATCTAAGGTATCTCTAAAAAACAATAAAAAAGAAAAATATGAACGCCACTCACCCGACACCACTTCCAATGGCCTCTTGAGTTGTGCTATACGTGCTCGTTATGGCGTCGTCCACGATGCCGCCTCCTTTTCGGAACCTGCAGCGGTAGCGACCCAGCAAGTTCGTCAACGTCAGCAAACGAATAAAATGAATTCCCAAGCACTTAATTGCGCTTCCCTCTGCTTTCTTCACCAGGAAAGACTATGCGCGCGCGACGACATCAGCAAACTGCACCACAGGCGTCAGGCGGTAACCACACGCTCGCGATGCTTTGAGCATGAGCAGCTTTCCCGACCTTTCTTGTTTGTATGCTTCCTGTTGCACTCCATATCCGCTACCAAAAGTCGTACTCCACTGCTCTCCTCCTGTGGCTGTGACCCCGTTGCTCGGTGCCTTTTCTATGCACTTTTTTCCTTCCCCGAAGACCGCGCGACTTTCAGATTTCCCTTTTCGCACGCCAACTGCTGCTTTCCTCTCAGACCAAGGCGCCGGCTTTCCAAAAGCTGTGGGATCCCCAGGCATTTTCAAGGCTGATAGAAGTCAGTGTCTGTCCCGTTTAAAATTCCGGTGTCTAAAAGGTGAACGAGGTTCCTTGTGCACTCGTCTGTGGGAAGTGTGACAAACAACTCGTGCGTTTGGGTGGCTATTCCTACAAACTACAGTCGAGTGTAAAGATGCCGGAGCTCTTACAGCCGAATGAAACAAACGCTTGAGGTCGCACTGCGGAGTATCGATGGTGTTCCCTGTCGTTAAATGCTGGTGGCGTGGAGGGTCTGCGGTCTCCAATGTTCGTAAGGTAAACAGTTTCATTCAACAGAAGAGTTGGGAGCTGTTTTAAAAGCTGTCCGTTATATCCGCGCCGCGGCTCGAAAGGGTGTCCGTGTCCCCACACTCACTGACTGACACTGACAATCGTGGGTGCAAGTAGAAATGACACAGTTGACATGACAGTAGGAAGTGACATGACATGACACAGGTCTTCATGTGACACTCTCACACTGATGACACCTCTGCTCCTTATGATTTAGAACCTGGCCAAATTACCTTACTTAATCAGCAGCAGCAGCAAAGCGCGAATCCCAACGGGCGACACAGACGAACTTCCGATCTCACGATCGCCAGACGCTAACGATGACAGTGCCACTGCAGTCGCGTACATTTACCGCGACGCCACCCACGCGTTATGGCATGGCATGTTGGGATGCAAAAAGCGAAGCACTGTCGCGCACATGATCCTACGGTCAGATGGCCTAGTGGAGATCTCTTTTTGAGATCGATCTGCCTAGACCTCTGACCTTTATAATCTTCACCCAAACCAAATTACCTACCTCTGACCTTTATAATCTTCACCCAAACCAAATTACCTACCTTTGACCTTTATAATCTTCAACCAAACCAAATTACCTTACTTACCTACCTTTGACCTTTATAATCTTCACCCAAACCAAATTACCTTACCTTACTTACCTTAGGCCCGTGCTACACCGGATTTTGGTACACTGTCGCGAAGCAAATAAGATTCGTTTCGCCGGGTCATACAGTCTCCGTATGACCCGGCGATCATTTTCAGACGAATTATTAAATCTATAAATTACAGTCCGCGGGATCTGATTAAAATCGACATTCGCCTGATCGAACGTGCGAAACGACTTAAAAAGGAATATTTCGGGCAAACGTTCGTCAGTCCTACGTGGACAACATCATAAAAACGTGATTGACTCTGCACACACCGGGATGCGTGCAGAGAGAGAAACTTATGATATTATTTCGGGCGAGCGGAAGCATATGGACACTCCACGTCGAAAACTAGACGACCCGATCTTGAACAGTGTCTGTGATTGGAAAATACAGCATATTCTAGTCCAGCGATACACGATCTTGGCATTCCAGTTTGCCGGTGGTCTCTCTGAACCGTTCCCAATTTTTTGATCTGATGATCCAGGATTTGTCCCGGGCGACATTTGGGTAACATTTGGTGCAAATGTTGTCCAACATTTGGGACCTCGATGTCGAGGTCCCAAATGTTGGACCATTATTTGCTTTTTGGCATTTCACAAATAATGACCTCGCATGACAAACGAAATGTTCGCCGGATGACAGTCGCGACAGGAGCCAATGAAATCGTTGCGATCAAAACATTTGCTTTACCAAAATCCGGTGTAGCACGGGCCTTACCTTAATCAGCAGCAGCAGCAGCAAAGCTCGAATCCCAACGAACGACGCAGTCGAATTATCGATCTGACGATCGACAGACGCCAGCGATGACACTGCCACTGCAGTCGCGTACATTTATCGCGACGCCACCCACGCGTTATGGCATGGCATGCTGGGAAGCAAAAAGCAAAGCACTGTCGCGCACATGATCCTACGGTCATATGATTTAATAAGGATATCCATGTTAACATCGCATGGTGATTAATCGTGCTGTCAAAAAAGATCGACGCCTAGTGGAGATCGCATATTTGTGATCGACAGCGCCTAGTACCTTAATCAGCAGCAGCAGCAGCAGCAGCAGCAAAGCTCGAATCCCAACGGGCGCGGACAGTCGAATTTTCGATCTCACGATCGCCAGACGCCTACGATGACAGTGCCACTGCAGTCGCGTACATTTATCGCGACGCCACCCACGCGTTATGGCATGGCATGCTGGGAAGCAAATAGCAAAGCCCAGTCGCGCACATGATCCTGCGGTCAGATGATGTAATGGCGATATCCATATTAACATCGCACGGTAATCAATCGCGCTGTCCAAAAAGATCGACGCCTAGTGGAGATCGCATATTTGTGATCGACAGCGCCTAGTACAGTACTTACTTACCTTAGTCAATCAGCAGCAGCAGCAGCAGCAGCAGCAAAGCTCGAATCCCAACGGGCGACGCAGTCGAATTTTCCATCTCACGATCGCCAGACGCCAACGATGACAGTGCCATTGCAGTGGCGTACATTTATCGCGACGCCACCCACGCGTTATGGCATGGCATGCTGGGAAGCAAAAGGCAAAGCACTGTCGCGCACATGATCCTGCGGTCAGATGATGTAATGGCGAAAATGATTTAAACATCGCATGGCCGACGCGATGTTCGGAAATCAGATAGATTCGCTTTTACATTGCATAGCAGACGCGAGGTTCGAGAAAGGTCAAATCATTAATGGAATGGCAGACTCGATGTTCATGTTCGGATCTCTCGAGTGCGCCACGTCGGCAAGATAAATAATCCCATCGACCGTCAGATGCGCCTAGTGGAGATCTTAATTTAAGATCGACCGGGCCTAGTACCTAAGTCAATCAGCAGCAGCAGCAGCAGCAGCAGCAAAGCTCGAATCCCAACGGGCGATACAGTCGAATGTTCCATCTCACGATCGCCAGACGCTAACGATGACACTGCCACAACAGCCGCGTGTATGTACCACGACGCCACCCACGCGTTATGGCATGGCATGCTGGGAAGCAAAAAGCAAAGCACTGTCGCGCACATGATCCTGCGGTCATATGATGCAATGGCCATATCCATGTTAACATCGCATGGTAATTAATAATACTGTCCAAAAGGATCGACGCCTAGTGGAGATCGCATATTTGTGATCGACAGCGCCTACAGTAGTACCTTACCTTAATCAGCAGCAGCAGCAGCAAAGCTCGAATCCCAACGGGCGATACAGTCGAATGTTCCATCTCACGATCGCCAGACGCTAACGATGACAGTGCCACAACAGTCGCGTGTATGCACCGCGACGCCACCCACGCGTTATGGCATGGCATGCTGGGAAACAAAAAGCAAAGCACTGTCGCACACATGATCCTGCGGTCATATGATGTAATGGCGATATCCATGTTAACATCGCATGGTGATTAATCGCGCTGTCCAAAAAGATCGACGCCTAGTGGAGATCGCATATTTGTGATCGACAGCGCCTAGTACCTTACTTACCTTAATCAGCAGCAGCAGCAGCAAAGCTCGAATCCCAACGGGCGATACAGTCGAATGTTCGATCTCACGATCGCCGGACGCTGACGATGACAGTGCCACAACAGTCGCGTGTATGTACCGCGACGCCACCCACGCGTTATGGCATGGCATGCTGGGAAGCAAAAAGCAAAGCACTGTCGCGCACATGATCCTGCGGTCAGATAGTGTAATAGCGAAAATAATTTAAACATCGCATGGCCGACGCGATGTTCGAAAATCAGATAGATTCGCTTTTACATTGCATAGCAGACGCGAGGATCGAGAAATGTCAAATCATTAATGGAATGGCAAATTCGATGTTCATGTTCGGATCTCTCGAGTGCGCCGCGTCGGCAAGATAAATAATCCCACCGACCGTCAGATGCGCCTAGTGGAGATCTTAATTTAAGATCGACCGGGCCTAGTACCTTAGTCAATCAGCAGCAGCAGCAGCAGCAGCAGCAGCAGCAGCAAAGCTCGAATCCCAACGGGCGATACAGTCGAATGTTCCATCTCACGATCGCCGGACGCTAACGATGACAGTGCCACAACAGTCGCGTGTATGTACCACGACGCCACCCACGCGTTATGGCATGGCATGCTGGGAAGCAAAAAGCAAAGCACTGTCGCGCACATGATCCTGCGGTCATATGATGTAATGGCGATATCCATGTTAACATCGCATGGTGATTAATCGCGCTGTCCAAAAAGATCGGCGCCTAGTGGAGATCGCATATTTGTGATCGACAGCGCCCCTTACCTTACCTTACCTTAGTCAATCAGCAGCAGCAGCAGCAGCAAAGCTCGAATCCCAACGGGCGATACAGTCGAATGTTCCATCTCACGATCGCCAGACGCCAACGATGACAGTGCCACAACAGTCGCGTGTATGCACCACGACGCCACCCACGCGTTATGGCATGGCATGCTGGGAAGCAAAAAGCAAAGCACTGTCGCACACATGATCCTGCGGTCATATGATGTAATGGCGATATCCATGTTAACATCGCATGGTGATTAATCGCGCTGTCCAAAAAGATCGACGCCTAGTGGAGATCGCATATTTGTGATCGACAGCGCCTAGTACCTTACTTACCTTAATCAGCAGCAGCAGCAAAGCTCGAATCCCAACGGGCGACGCAGTCGATTTATCGATCTAACGATCGACAGACGCTAGCGATGACAGTGCCACAACAGTCGCGTGTATGTACCACGACGCCACCCACGCGTTATGGCATGGCATGCTGGGAAGCAAAAAGCGAAGCACTGTCGCGCACATGATCCTGCGGTCATATGTAATGGCGATATCCATGTTAACATCGCATGGTAATTAATCGCGCTGTCCAAAAAGATCGACGCCTAGTGGAGATCGCATATTTGTGATCGACAGCGCCTAGTACTGAATAAAACTCAAAGCCTCTCCGTGTCACTCGCGCGCGAACTCTACCGAGACAGGGGGGCAATGCCGGGGGTGAGACCCCTGGACGATAACTCTATCGTTTTTTTTTTCGAGAACCCCTGGTTCGACGGGCCTAGCACTGCTGAAATCTGTATAGGCAGCCCTGACCGGGAGTCCCGGTGCAGGCCCCTATGACAGATTCCTAGGTAGCCAACACTGGACCGTGACTGATCCGTAAGCCTGTGCTGTGACACACCGAGTGTCACAGGTAGCCGAGACCGTTCCGACTCCGTGACCGTTCCGGGTATATCTAGCTTAGGGTTTATTTCTTATAGGAGAGATATCTATATTGGTTCACTGACTGTCTGATATCTTGAACCGGGATATTCCAGTAGGTCGTGGACCCATTCCACGCTATATTCCACAGCTAGTTTGGCCATGATTGGCTAAAGCAGCCGCTTGGAGAGGTGGTGCGCGACGGCGCGTTTGGGGACTCACGGGAATTTTGAGATGAGCTGTTTGCGGTGAGCGTCTTTGAGCCGCAGCTATGGGGGTTCGACCTGGACCGGGCCTAGTCGACGCAATGTTCAATTACGGTATTACGCTTGCCCTGATCCCGCTTGCTGCCGATTTTTGGGCTGGTGGCTCGAGCACCTTCGACCTCGACGACGTCTTCCAGTGCCCCTCGCTCGCATGGCTCTGCCGCTCCTTCCGTGACTGTGGCGTCGAATCTTCCCCACGACATTACCCGAACGCGCCCCGGCGTACCACCTCCCATCAGGCTTTCAGAGTTATGGGTGTTACCACAAGAGCTAAGAAGTCCCTCACGAGGGACAGCGACATTGATGCCTCGTTGAGGCTTATCGACGGGGTTCGGAACAGCCCGACGGTGCGGACGCCGACTGTTCCGACCCCCGACCCTGCTTCGAATGGGGACGCCGACGTGGCCATCAGGCGTTACTTGCAGGAGCAGGCGAGGCTGACCGACGAGATCTACAAGGCACGTCTGCATCGTGCCTGGGCCAAGAGCATCCGCGAGGACGTTCTTGGTGACAAGAAACATCATTTCCGCGGTACGGACGACGCTGGCCTTCTGTCCGACCTGGTGGTGCAGCTGCGTACGGAGTTCGAGTCTGCTGGATTGGAGTTGAAGTCCTTTGATCTCGACGACCCCCTTACCCCGGTTGTGAGCCGGGTGAATGGCCTTCTATACGACGTGCTGGCTCTCGTGGTGGAGAAGCACAACAACGCGTATGTCTGGCTCACTGGTACGGATGCTTCGTCTGACCGAGATGGCCGGCGAGCTTTGGTCGACATCATCAAGGGCTGCGTACCGGTGGCGCTGCGGGAGTCGCAGCAAGAGGAGCATGCGGCCTTGCGTTACCCCGCGAACGTGGACCCGCAGCCGATCTTGGCGCGGGAGCAACGTTTGGTGCGGGACAACAGGGCCTCCGACTGGACACCTACGGAGGCTACGCGTAAGCTGAGCCTGTACACCAGGCTTGACCCGGCGTTCTACGCTGCGGTTAAGGTGCGCTACCCCATGGCTGCTGACTTGGCCCATGTACCGTTGGCCTCACTCCGCTCCATGGTGGTAGAGATCTACCAGGCTTGGGCTCAGACTGACACGGGGAAGGCGGCTTCTGGAGCGGACGGCATCTCCGCGCACCTCTCCAGCAGCGAGTACGACGCCCTCCTCGTGAAGATCACGGAGCTCAAGGAATTGGTGCAGCGGCAGCACGGGGAGGGCGCTCCGGTGGTGCGGCAGCAGCGGGTGCAGCAGCGGCAGCAGCAGCAGCAGCGTGCGCAGCATCCGAAGGGGTTCCGTATGGGGCAGCACAAGGCGCCGCCCGTGGGATTCGACCGGGACGACCAGCGAGCGAAGCCGTTCTGCGGCAGGTGCAAGAAGGCAGGCAAAGGTGAGAGCTATCACTTCTACCGCGACTGCCCGTTGGGCGGGCGCCAACACCCGCCCACCTCTGCCGCGGCATTCTGCATTCCTATCGACGAGGAGGACGCGGAGGGCGTGCATGCACTTGCCATGTGTGCGCTCTTTCAGCAGGCAGCGGACGATGGCGCGGAGTCCTTTGCTCGTGCGGCTGCCGCGTACGGGCCGCCTGCGGTGCTTTGTGCGGGAGCGGTGGGCGGCATCGACGTGTCCGCCTACGGCTTCGCGGTGGAGCAGCAGTCAGCTTCCGACGAGCCCGTAGGAGACGGCATTCTTCGACGACGCTGTCCAAAAAGATCGACGCCTAGTGGAGATCGCATATTTGTGATCGACAGCGCCTAGTACTGAATAAAACTCAAAGCCTCTCCGTGTCACTCGCGCGCGAACTCTACCGAGACAGGGGGGCAATGCCGGGGGTGAGACCCCTGGACGATAACTCTATCGTTTTTTTTTTCGAGAACCCCTGGTTCGACGGGCCTAGCACTAACGTTTTTTGGGGTTTACCCCCTAGTACCACATAAACACTTTTTTGCAGGGAATTGGAAGTCTGGGAAGAGAAATGAAGAAGGGGATGCCTCGTGTAATACGCGTGCTGCTCACTCAGTGCCCATCGTAGGTCGCCCGCATGTATTCCATAAAGTCACGATTCATGCGCTGGACCTTGGCCTAATTTCTGAAGGTTCGGGAAAGTTATCTCATACGTGTCGATATGACCGTCTACTTTAGTATCATTTTATCACACAATTTTTCATACATATCAACATATGACAACAAAATGCAGACCTAGACGGTGAGGATTACTTATCAGCTGCTCTATCAGCGGCTGCTATCAGCTGTTCGTATCAGCTGTTGCGCTACGAGGTCTATCATAAATAGGTGTATAGGTATATCTTACTATCTACACCTAACACCTTACATTACACTTAGATCGCTTCCGCCGAATTCAGACTCGGATCTTCATTTGGGACCACTGACGAGATGCGGTTGAACTGTTACGACTCGTCACTCAAATGCCCATAGGGGTCGCCCGCATGTATTCCATGAAGTCACGGTTCATGCGCAGGACCACAAGCACGGCATCTCAATCTCACAATCCGACAGAGCAAGGTATTTCATGGAGACAGGGACTTTGACCCCCCACATTGGGGGGTGCCTCTGCCCTCTCTGTCACCCCTCAATCTGAGGTTCCAGGTCAGCCTGCTTCCCGTGAGCTGAGACAATAAAACTATGTCTCACTTTTATCATCTCATCTTAGTTCGAGTGTGTGACCTAGCCTGCTTCACTGGCCAGCTTTCGTGATTTCAGTAGACAAATAAATAAATATATATATATATCCCTACCCTTATATATATATTTATTTCACCGTCTCCGTGAGGTTATCGGGCCTTTACCACCGGTCCGTGTCCGCTCGCTAGCTCCCACCTTTTTCTTTGATCCCGCGGCATTCGCGGTATTCCGCAGCGCATCGCTGAACGTATCTGACTGAGCCCATCGCTCTTTACACATCTGACCTCTTCGTGCCCCATCGGCACAACACATCTGACAAGGAGCCCATCGCCCCTTGGTTTTGTCCGGCTGCGCGTGCACATCGCGTCTCATCAACATTTCGGACTACGTCATTCCAGCAATGTCAGCCGACCGCCCTTCGCTCGGCGCTCGCCTTCGTGCATCCCGGGGTGCTGGGGGGAATTCCCCTGGCACTACTCCGCCTGATAGTCCCGCTAGGGACGGTCAGTCGGACCCCATCGTGCGAATGTCCTCACTTCGCCGGCGCCCTACACCAGCATCTCGGGCAGCCACGTCCGCGGAGTTCCACGCTGACGCCTCTGTGTGGGTCTCCACCCCCGTTCGTGCCTCCCAACGTGCTGAGTTCGCCGACAAATTGGACTACGCCTTCGCCTACGGCGAGGAGTTGGCCAAGCTCTTGCGTGGACATGGCTTCAAGTCCACCGTCGGACTCACTCTGGAGGGACCCGAGGCTGAGTCGGATTTTACTGTCCTGCTCGCCAACATGTCCCACGTCTTCGGTCCCATCGCCCGTGACGAATTCACCAAGCTCCTCGACCTCGACTTCGACTTCGAGTACGAGGAGTACCACCTAACCCTGAACGAGCTCCTTTACGTCGTTCTCCCGACGATCCTTCGCGGCACTGCCCTCTCCCTCTACGACGAGTCCGCTCGGGTGCACCCCCACGATGGGCGCCGCGCCTTGCAGCGTCTTCGGTACCACGTGGAGGGGATCGGCGACCCTGATGCACATCGCTTCTGGGTTCGCCTTCGTGCTGTTGTCATCGACGAGACCGTCGACCCCGCGCCGCAACTTGCGGTTTTTCGCACCCTTGCGGACAAGCACCGCAAGCTGCACCCCGGCTACGGTGACCGCGACATGGTGGCGGACCTCCACACCGTCCTCCGCTCTTCCGCGGCCGGCTCCCCGTACGTCACCCCGCTGTACCTGGTGGTGATCCGCGACATCAACGACGGGCGGCCTTTCACCTTCGCCTCCCTCGCCCTTCGCCTCGGTAAGGTGTTCCGGGATGAGGCCCCCTTGGCCCGTCCCACCGTGCCGACCCCTCCGACATCTGGTGGTGGCGGGCGAGGTGGTGGCGGCAAACCGCCTGCCGTTGCGGCCATGGCCTTTGGCAAGCGGCGGTTCGCCCCACCCGTTGGTGAGTGGAAGCGGCAGGAGGCTGGCGGCCGCTATCTCGTGTGGGAGGGCACGGGCATGCCGTGCATCACCTGGGGTCTCTGGGGTGTCACCACAGGACACATGGACAGCGACGGCATTTGCGCGGTACTCGTGCACCGCGGCATTCGTGCCGGGGCGGGCTCCGCCCAAGGCCCCCCCTCCCCCAAGTGCTCCGCCGCCCCTCACCGCGTGGCCACCGTCGGCTGCTGCCGCTCCGCGGGCTCACTCCCTCCAGGAGCTCGAGCCCCCTCCGCAGACCGATGCCCCGCCGCAGGGTGCATCTGCCATGACCGTCCGCTTTTCGGCGCCCACCCCGGCGTTGGATGGCGCCGACCTCCCCGCCGACGATTGCTCCATGGACGTCGGGGGCGGTGGTGGTCTCCAGCCGGTCTCGGCTCTCAGCATCCAGGAGCTCGACGATGAGGACGACTGGCCAGCCCTTCGTGATTCGCCTGTCTGGATCCCGTCCATCTCCGCCAACGATCTCGCCTCAAGAAACGCACCGGCTCGCGATGGAAAGTAGAGCCCTTGGGGCAGTAGCCTGCTTTAGAATTGTACACCTTGCTTCGGACCGGCGTCCCCTCATGCATGCTTTGCCTGGTTGGACAACAGTGGTCCCTTGGGTCCGTAACAATTTGTATCTCTAGGGTTTGGGTTGCTTGCTCCTTGCTCTGGGCACCTGGCACCTCACCTCTTCGGGGTGAGGTGGTGTCATGGAGACAGAGACTTTGACCCCCCACACTAGGGGGTGCCTCTGCCCTCTCTGTCACCCCTCAATCTATGGTTCCAGGTCAGCCTGCTTCCCGTGAGCTGAGACAATAAAACTATGTCTCACTTTTATTATCTCATCTTAGTTCGAGTGTGTGACCTAGCCTGCTTCACTGGCCAGCTTTCGTGATTTCGGTAGACAAATAAATATATATACATATATATATATATCCCTACCCTTATATATATATTTATTTCACCGTCTCCGTGAGTATTCCCAAATAGGAGCGTTTGGATCCTCCTCCTCGGCCTCCTCGACCGGACTTGATCTGGTTCCGCTACCGCCTGCGTGATGAAAGGACTTATATATATATATATATCATATATTAGTCAAGCCAAACAGCGGAAACAGTCGGATGCTGCAGAAACGAAGGCTAAGATAAGATAATAAAATAACTTAGGTGTTTTATTATCGGACGGAACTGACGGCAGGCAAGATGCAAGTGACACTACACGGCGAGGGGTGAAACAGGAAGAGACAGTCACCCCCATTTTATGGGGGGGGCGAAAGTCTGTCTCCCCATGACACCACCTCACCCTGAAGGTGTGAGGTGCCACGATGCCAACTTGCCAGGCCAGGCCTAACATCCTACGGCAAGCACAAAGGCGAAACCCTAAGGAAACATACATCTTGTGAGTCCAACTAGTGTGGCTCCGCCTGCGTCGGTCTCTAGATGCGTGCTCTAGGGGCTTACGCCCATGCATGTGTTGCGGGGATAAGCTACTCCCGCAGACCAGCCGGCAATCCTAGGCTCTAGCGGTCGAGGGTGGATGGCGGCGTAGCTCTCGATGGCGGACGAAGTCGAGCGCCGCCAGGATGCGGTCAACCAACGCCCACGCGGTGCGGGGCGAGGGTGGGCGGCACCACCAGAGCGCGTGCGGTGACGCGGGCACTCTGAGAGACGCGAAGGTGCCCTACAAATTTAGGACGCCTGTACAGTACCCGACATGTACCCGGCATGTACTTTGGCAAGGTACATATGTACCTACCCACTCCCAACTTGGGGCCCAAAACTCAGTGAAAATCCGAGTTGTAAAAAAGTGCAATATTTTCACATATATGCCAAGGCCATGAGTGACTAAGACATCCTTGACAAGGTTCGATGTAAACAAATGAGTTATTCCTTCAGAAATGGACATCCGGAAAACAGGACTGGCGTGTACCTACGTGTACCTACATGTACCCCGTCGACGGGTACACACTTCCAGAACGGTGCATGCGGGGTGCATGTGTACGCAATCGAGTGCGTACACATGCACCCAACATGCACCGGGCGGGTACATGTAGGTACATGCCGGGTACATGGTTCCTCGTACACATGCACACAACGTGTACCATGCAGTACATGCTGAGTACATGCTGGGTACATGGTGTCTCGTACACATGTACCAGCCATGTACCAAATGGCAGACTAGTGCATGTTGGGTACATGTGAACGCACCCCCTTAGTACGACGTGGGTACATAGTTACCCCACGCGTGTTATATATGGCGTGCACGTGTACCGACAATGTACCATGTGTGAATTTAACAATTCACCATAACAAAAACGATCATTATATACAATTACATTTACCTATGTTGATCTATCATGCCTCATCGTCACTGGGATTCTCATCTCGGACAATCTGCTCAAAGAAGTCGGTTAGCGGATCCAAGACCACCGAGGTTTCCATGCAAGGATGCTTTCGAATCACCACTTGAGAAGCAATCTCCTCGGCAAGCACAAACGGTTCTTTTCGATCGAATTCAGTGGCCAGATTCTCTGGGTCCAAGACGTAGAAACACTTTGAAACACTTTCCGCTCCTATGATGGAATGCCTCGCACGCAAAGCGGCCGTTAAAGCTTTAGTTGGCTTCTTGAGCCACGAAACCTCGACAAACACGTACGGTCTTCCTCCAAGCTCCACTCGATAGATGTCATCCACCCGGCCAAACCTGGAATACAAGCATCGCCCCCTCCCGACATCAAGCACGTTGTCGCAAACGCGTGCACATGATGGGACGAATACTGCCGGACCCGAGTAACCTCAACACTCGCGGATAAACATAATCTCGTCTTTAACATTCACTTGTGTCGGTAATTATCCAGGCAAACTTAACACAGCACAAGATCGTGGAGCTACAATTTTTTTGAAATTCTGATGTTCTGAGATCGAACGCTAAGCTCTTATATGCAAGCCCAGATTTCCAACATGTAAAAGAATAAAAACAGCAGTAATATATATTCATCAAAAGATCAGTATGATAACCAAAAGTACGAATTATTGTGCAAAGCTGTGAGCAGAACTGTTTTAGCAGTCTAGCACTGGCACGCGAACAGCCACCTAGCACTTGCGAAGCAAAACAATAATGAGTCCACTAGTCCTGACCTACGGTCAGAGCTTACTTATCTCGCAATTCTCTTGTCACATCTCCCAAAACTGTAACGGGCTTCAGCCCTGAAATCTTCATCTGGCCAATGGAAAGTCATTATTCCAAGCCAGCTTTAACAATGTTACCGTTTACCACATTCTGACTGACACGTCAGTGGCAGAGCAGTAACTGTCATATCATCTTATCACTTCATGGTCACCGGATAATGACCATATCGTCTCTGGCAGGTCTACACCTCGCTCGAGCAGTCATCTTATGCGAGGTCTGTCATACTTGGCATATCTGTCACGTCTATCACCAGCTGGACAAACCCGGCGCGGTACCATGAGAAGCCGGCGTTTGTTACAGCTGTCGCAAACGCGTGCACATGATGGGACGAATACTGCCGGACCCGAGTAACCTCAACACTCGCGGATAAACATAATCTCGTCTTTAACATTCACTTGTGTCGGTAATTATCCAGGCAAACTTAACACAGCACAAGATCGTGGAGCTACAATTTTTTTGAAATTCTGATGTTCTGAGATCGAACGCTAAGCTCTTATATGCAAGCCCAGATTTCCAACATCCCCCATCTGTAGCTGCTGCCTGCAGTAGCACATACTCAAATATGGGCTTGTTCAGCATACTGGGTCGTATCACCATCTGCCATGAACTTGCCCAAACTGAAAGTGAACATACCAATGCCTTCTCCTTCTCCACCCTGCAGCATTCTGGCTCTGACCAGCGGATTCTTGAACACCAAGACCCACATACACCTGCGGCCAATAGGTCCATGTTCCAAATGTCCAATCACATGCAGGCGCCCAGACTGACTCAATCGTCTGAAGTACGCGGCTCTGCTCTCGGTCATATCTGTCAAATAGTAAGAAGGAACATACACGCATGCCACCACACGGCTGGCCATAACTGCCAATGGAAATGCGATATCCAATGCTGCAAACCAGGGAGAGGTCACCACGGCATCACAGACGCCATACTTCTCCTTCCATATGCGATAGTTACCTGGCTGAAGTGCATCATGCGCCTCAGACCAACCCAGCTGAGAGTTCCAGTCATTATTCATAAATCTCAACTGTGGCCATTGCTCCACCATCACCTCACTGATGACCCCAGTACCTGCCCATGGGTCCCACACGCCATCGATGGACTTCCAGTCCACCTCTGTCGCCAAGCGCCTCACCTCGGAGGGCACTGTGATAACCAGCTCAAGCCCCCACTGCAGTGCACTAGCTTCGCGCACCTGAGCCCTGGTCATATGTCTCAATTCTCCTCGTTTCTCAACTTCTTCTTCAGCCAAAGCAGGCACCCGAGGTGCATCCCTCAGTTGCCTCGCCATTGCTTTCTGCTCCCGATACTTCTTGCTCAGCACGGTGCGATGTCCCTCATTCCAGTGCCCAGGCATGAAGATCTGCACAGCCTCTGAGAGCTTGTCCTGTCTGCCCCAATCAACCTGATCTGGCATGTAGAGGAACAAGTCCTTTTCTTCCAGCATCATCTCCCTTGACGAGATAGCATGCCATGGCTGAAACCTATCTCCCTTCACCACACGACGGGGACCCACGTCTGCTGGCAGCAGGCGCATGTCTGAGGACAGCTTCTCATTCAATTGCTGCTCCTTCATCCCCAATCTGTCCTCCAGGACACAAGAGCTCTTGGTTTCCTGGGTCTGTACCTCAGCGCTAGCAGCTTGCATCCTCGTGCCTGAGCACCTAGGACATAGCCACTCGCCTTCTGGTACTTCATCCAGTGCTGGGGTAAGACACCACAAATGGTACCCCGTGTTGCACGTGTCGCACAACAACATCTCTGCCTCTCCATCAGACTTCCTGCACACTTCACATGCAAGATGTTTACTCGGAACGGCTGCACTACAATCATACTGGTCCTTCACCTGCAGGTGACACGGCGCAATGCTCTGAACAGTGCTCTTCTCTCTTAACTTGGTGGCGTCCTCGAGCACCACAACACCATCTTGCTGTATCTTGACCAGCTTCAGAATGGCGGACTTGGTTGCGACTTCCATGCCGCTGCGAGGCTTCTGTCTGATGTAAACGAAGTCCCCCACTTTAAACTGGTGTGGCTTAGGCTCATAGCCCCCACCCCTTCTCCCTTCATAATGTAGAGTGTCACGATGCTGCGCGATTTCCAAGCTGCAGCCAGCATGCACCATCAACCGCCTCACTACCTGTGCTCTCAGGAGGAGGTCCTTCACTCGATCGGGCGTCCTTGTCATCACTG
Source organism: Cymbomonas tetramitiformis (assembly GCA_001247695.2). Taxonomy (NCBI): domain Eukaryota; kingdom Viridiplantae; phylum Chlorophyta; class Pyramimonadophyceae; order Pyramimonadales; family Pyramimonadaceae; genus Cymbomonas; species Cymbomonas tetramitiformis. The sequence continues at coordinate 15,190 of LGRX02002553.1, read as the reverse complement.
ACCTCTGGACTAAAATCCATGCTGGGCGCCTGCTTTAGATCTGGCGGCACCACTGCCTCTTGGGCAAACAGCAAGGTAAACGGTGCCACTCCCGTGGACTCTTGGCGTGCTGCATTGTAACTCAGCACGAGTGGCCAGAGTTGTTCATCCCACTCGTAATCGAGGCCCTTCTCCAAGGCGATCTTCTTGAAGCAAAACTTCATTGTGCGCACCACTCGCTCGGTAAGACCGTTGCCTTCTGGCGAGTCTGGCGAGGTGACCCTCCTGTCTATCAGACAGTCTCTGCATAGCTGCTCGAACTCACCCTCGAACTCCTTGCCTCCATCCACCAAGCACTCTGCTGGTGCACCAAACACGGCTAGCACATGGCTGCGAAATGCTGCTGCAATGGTGCTCGCCTCCTTGTTGGGGATAGGCACACAGACTATGAATCGGGTGTAGTGCTCGGTCATGATGAGCACTCTGCTGTTACCAGCCTTGGTTACCCTCCTCGAAGGCCATGCCAAGTCCAGTGACCAACGATACATGAACGACACGATCTCAAGGGGGGACAAACACGCCTCCTCCCTCGCATAATGAGTCTTCACGCGCTGGCAGGTCTCGCACTGAGTGACCACTGCCTCCACGTCCTTCTTCAGGTCGGCCCACCAATGGCGCTGCCACAAAAGATGCTGCGTGCGCCTTATTCCCCAATGGCCAGTTCTGGAGTGGTACTCCTTGACCGGTGCAAGACGGTCAGCAGGCTTGGGTATTCTCACCTCTTTGCCCGACAGCGTGACCATGTAGATCTCATCTGTGGCCTCATCCCATCGGTGCCATGCTGCGCGCCTCTTCACTCGACGGGCTTCATCCTCCGGCAATTTCACGCTGCCATTGGACTTCAGCCATCTGAGGCACCACGCATCGTCGTGCACATCTCGGTGCTTGTCGCGGTCAGCCTGCTGTTCAGCAACACTGGCCATCAAGTCCACAAATCTGGGGGTACATGCCAGCCTGGGAACTCTCATCTCTTCATCTTTACCAGGCGGACTCCAAGCAGGCACATTAGCGCGTGCTGGTGGAGTTGCGCCCTCCTTCACGAAGTGGTTCTTGTGCCTCTGGCGATACTGCTCAATGGCGTAGAGCTGCCACTCCTTCTTCTTCTTCTTAGTTCCAGCCTTCTGTCGCTGAGCCCCAATTCCCTCTGCACCTTTCTGCCCTTGCGAGCACATTACCTGCAGCTTCTCTTCCCAGTCGCGGTGGCTCATAGTCTTCGCCACCTGCTGAGTGTATGCGTTCGAATTTCCAACCCATTCCGCCAGCAAAGCTTGTCTCTGCTGAAGGTCCGACCTCGCGTGGTCTGCCCAGTTGTTGTCTACAGCGATAGGCTGTCCTGGGGAATTCTCCGCCACTGGGGACTCCTCGCTGTGAGGAAGCCCTTCCTGCTTGCTTCTGCGACCGACATCAGCAGTTCCATAGCCCTGCGATCCATGGCCAGGCCCAGAATGCTCGCTAATTCTACGTCGTTCAGGCCATCAGCCATGCGTAGTTCACTTGCGCTGTAGCCCATGGCTCGCGCCTTCTCGTCGAGGTTCACTTCTCGGGACTCTTCCTCGGTGTCCTCACCGGCAGTGCGCACCACGGTGCCCATTCTCGCTCTTCTGAATGCTCTCGACCCTTGCGTCGCCATGATGGTGGGAAGAGCCCTCAGCGGTTCTCCCACCACGTTCACCACATAGTGAGGCGCGCGGTCTGTTCTTATCACCGGTCTGGGCTGCCAGCCCTTGCATAAGATTGACGATACAACTCGCCCTTCTGGTCTCGCCACCTTGCTCATCACCGAGCGAAACTGGTGGATCTGGAACAGGTTACTCCAGTACGCCCGCAATCGATGTGCGTAGGCGCCTGCTTGTGCTGCATCAAAGGACACTGGTCGGCCAATGACGCTGGCAATGTACGGGAACACTTCGTCCCTGATCTTGGTCCCGGGTCTGTGCGACAACGGGGAAACGTTCTCCAGGATATAGCCTGGGGGCCTCTGCTGCTGTAGCTGCTGCAGCGTGGACAGAAGCCGAACTACAGTAGTCTCTCAAATATAAGAATATCCTATTATAAGAAACTCGGGGCGGAACTTTTTGAAATGTGTTATGTACTTGTATATGGGGATGATGTGCTTAGATATGGAAATCGTATTAAGAATATATGGGCCGACCTTGATTCTCCGACATTCTTATATCCGAGAGACTACTGTACTTCATAAAATAATTTGCTGTGCCTGCCATCCAGGCCTGTGAGTGTTCCAGCAGGGGAGAGATCCTGGCATGGAAACCCGCACACCATGACCCACTGGCGTCCTTGAAGAGCTCCTGCTCGTATGAAATCGGCGCTTGTCGTGTCATGCAGATCTTGGGGTAAGGCCCCAAACTCTATCGCACTGGGCGAGATAAGGTCAGGATACCGTCTCAGTAACGCCGTGCACCTGGCTCTGGCCACTGTCTGACTGCTCGGTGATATGTCTTGATACAAGTACCGATCCACCTTCATTCCATTGCGGAGCAACATCTCTAGGCCAGCACAGAGGCCTCCACATGGCTCATAGCACACCACGCCTTCCTCTCGAGCTTGCGAGAAGAACTGCCTGCCCAGCACCCTGGTGTCCACCTTCTCAGGCTTCAAGATGCGTTCGCCTTCAAAGTACTCATTGCTGTACTGTACACAGCGGGACTTCCTTCGCCATGCGTGCCTCGTGTGGGTCTCACCAAACTCAGCGCCTTCCAAGCCGCTCTTGCTAGCCTCCCAGAGTCGACCACCAGCTCGGGTAGGTCTGTGTCGAATATGTCCCCGTGATTGCACTCCAATTCCTCTTGATGGTGCAAATCGAATAAGCGATGCACTGGTCCCGTGTACAGCTGCTCCATGGCGGCCATCTTGCAGTAGTTGGCAACCTGCACCTCTGGCGTCGCCTCTTCCCCTGGGGAAGTGTCTCCAGCCAGCATAAAGCACAAGCTGTCACAGAAGTCCTTCGTGTAAACTTCCCCCACGCCTGCGTGAAGCGCAGTCACCTTCTCCCTCGCATGCCTTGCTCCAGTCTCGTCTGTCGTGGACGGTAGTGGATAGCGAGATGGCACGTCGGCGTTGCTTTTCTTAGCTCCCGGGCGATATTGCACCGTGAAGTCGAACTCCTGCAGGCTGATTGCCCACCGTAGGTGCTGTCCCTGAAGGTCGGCTTTCTCCATCAAGGTGGTGAGTGGCGAGTGGTCAGTCACCAGCGTGAAGTGAACGCCATGCAAGTACTGCCTCAGCGTGCGCACTGCCCACACCACTGCAAGCATCTCACCTTTGAAGCTAGCGTACTGCCTCTCTGTCTTGCTCAAGGAACGACTGATTGCCATGCAGATGTATTCCTTCCCATCGTCATCCTTCTGGCCCAGCACTGCGCCAATGCCATAGGTACTCCAATCAGTGTACAATATTTATGAGGGGCCTGTCATAATCGATAGGCCTCAGACATCTCCCAGAGCAGAGCGAGTTCTTCAGGTCCTGAAGCGCTTGGTCTTGCTCCTTCCCCCACGCTCCCTTGATATCGGTGATCTCTTTCTTGAGCAGGTCGTTGAGAGAACGGGCCATCTCAGAATAATTCGGCCCCCCTGGCTCACCCACCAAGCCCTTATAGTAGTTCATCATGCCCAAGATGGAACGGATCCCAGTCTTGTCCTGGGGCCTCGGAAGCTCCTGGATGGCCTTGCACTTTGCTTCCTGCGCGCGAATGGAGTTGTGCCCAATGCGGTAGCCCAGAAAGTCCACCGTGGCTGCACCGAAGGTACTCTTGCCTGCGTGTAGTCTTATGCCAGCGTCTCCCAACGTGCGCAACACGTCCTCGACGTCCTTCAGATGCTGCTCAGGCGTGGAGTCCGTGTAGACCACTACGTCATCGACGTATGCCACCGTGCAATGCTGCAGGTGACGTAGCTCGTAGTCCATGATCCTTACAAACGCAGATGTTGCTCCAGCAGCCCCAAAGGGCATCGAGGTGTATTGGTACAGCTGGTTCTTCCACCAGAACGCCGTCTTGCTCCTGTCCTCTTCCGTGGCCATAGGAATCTGGTGGAAGGCTTTGGTGGCATCCAGCGCAGTCTTGAACTTGGCCTTCGCGACCTTCTGATAAAGCTCCTCTGGCCGCGTGTGGCAGAGTGTTGTCCTTGAGAGAGTGTCGGTTGACGCCCCTGAGATCCACGCAGAAGCGCGTCTGGGTCCAAAGGCCAGTCTCATGATCCTTCTTGCCAGCCACGACGACGTTGCTCGCATGTCTGCAATGCTTGGCTGCGGGCTCTATGAAGCCATACTCCAGCAATTCCTTGCAGTGGATGTCAATGATCTCCTGTTCTCCCGGGCTGTACTTCCTGGGTCTCTGGCAAGCAGCCTTGGACTCGTCTATGAAAGGGATGGAGAACGTGTTATGCTCTGCCTTGCCCTTATAGCCTGTCAGGTCGTGAGGGCTGTTGGCGAAAGTGCTCTTGCATCTGCGAAGAACAGCTCGCATTTCCTCCCAGTGCTCCTTCTTGAAGTCAGGATGTCCTCCAAACGTGGCATTGAGCTCCGTGTCGAGCCACGCTGCCTCGTCCTTGGTCACAGTCGTGTCACCCAGAGGCTGAAGCTCGTTCTGCACGGTGTACGGCAAGACCTCATCCTGCTCCGCGACGTTGGCCTCCCAGCCCGGCTCCCATTGCCTCGACGACTGCTGAGCCTCCCAAGAAGTGCAGGGCGACGCACCCCAGGCACTCTGTGTGGGTGGCATGGCACCATGCGCAGGCACACTCTCCGCCAGCTTGCCAGCGACCCACAAGATTCCGCACAAAAGCAGAAAAAATCGCAAAATTCTGTTGAACCGCACTGCGGCTACCGGCGGGTTCGAAGCGAAGAAGAAGCACGCCATTACTCTCCACCCCCCGTGCGTTAAGCGAGAACTTCCACCAGCAGCAGTAAAGACCACCAGCGCAAGGACACGCGCCAGGTAGGCGGCCTGCGCGACGCGATGTAGCTGAAGATTGCGCCGAAGCTGCGCCCAGCGCGCCGCAAAATAAAGCGAGGCTTATCCAACCTGGCCGGCAAAGCGGGCAGGTGCACACGGCCCAGCAAGAAAACTTGGGACCAGCGCAAGGATGGAACAGTCCACCCCTGACCACCTCGGCCGTCATGCACGCCCAGAGGGATGTCCACGGCATGAGAAGTGTGGCCTCGGTACGAATACCAGCGCAGACCCATAGCCAGGCGAGGATCACGAGGAGGATGGCCTCAGCGCTACGCGACCAGCACGCCAGGGAAATGACCACCCCCCGGAGGGGCACCACTGTCCAATCGTTCGCACGAACGCGGCGTACTCCGGCAAAGACACCCGTAGCGCGTATGATAAGGAGCCCAGCGTACCAAACATATGCGAGGGCCCACAGGACCCAAACGTCATAGTGCGCACGACGGGGATAACGTCGAGCAATTGACCACCATATCCGCAGTGAGTCCCAGAGCGAGGCGACGCAGCGCCACCACCAGACCTGAAAAGGGCACCACGACAGACGCCACGCCACTGCTTCCAACATCGCCCAAATGGCGACCATGGGCACGGGTCCTCGTCCCAGCCACCACCAAACCACTGCACTGCCTGCAAGCGAGATATACGCCCGCAGGACACCCGGCCTTATGCGGACTGCCTGTGCCGGCAGCCCACGGCCACAGCGTCGGTCGTTCAGCAGGGCCGCCCTCCCGCTGCGCCCGGGAAGCCCTGATGAAAACGCGCTCGTCGTCGCTGCGTGTGGTCCTCAAATGTCTCCGCCACAGCGGTAGCCCCTCATTTGTGTCGCACGGGGTATTTTATTTGTCGTGTCGCAAAAGATTCGTTTATATTAACGACGCTTCGCAGCTTTTTCAGAAATATGCTGTTTTTCATTTCGTTTCCCTTAAAGGAGCGAAACAGGTTTCCTGGAAAAAAGTGACATCAACAGGTCACACCGCAGGAGCTGTCCCTCAAAAATTATGCCGTTGGAAATATTTCGAAAATCTTCTGCCCATGTCAGCAGTCCTACCCCGGATTGTGTCGAGCGCTCGCGCTTTACCGGCCTATCATGATACGATAGCATATCAGCAGTCCTACCCCGGATTCTTTCGACCGACAACGAGAGAAACGTTTAACAATTCAAAATTATACCACGAAGATATATATGCTGTTTTTCATCCATGTCAGCAGTCCTACCCCGGATTGTGTCGAGCGCTCGCGCTTTACCGGCCAATCATGATACGATAGCATCTCAGCAGTCCTACCCCGGATTCTTTCGACCGATCGGTCGTAACCGACAACGAGAGACACGGGTAACAATTCCATATTTTACCCCGAAGATATGCGGAATTTACAATTATGAATTTGTCGCAAAACTGCTCTAATAACAGGTTTACCGATCTCGCAGTCCTACCCCGGATTGTTTCGACCGTTCGGTCGTAACCGACAACGAGAGACACGGGTAACAATTCCATATTTTACCCCGAAGATATGCGGAATTTACAATTATGAATTTGTCGCAAAACTGCTCTAATAACAGGTTTACCGATCTCAGCAGTCCTACCCCGGATTGTTTCGACCGTTCGGTCGTAACCGACAACGAGAGACACGGGTAACAATTCCATATTTTACCCCGAAGATATGCGGAATTTACAATTATGAATTTGTCGCAAAACTGCTCTAATAACAGGTTTACCGATCTCAGCAGTCCTACCCCGGATTGTTTCGACCGTTCGGTCGTAACCGACAATGACGTACCTCCGTCGTATCGCCAATCAGCGACGCGATACGTACTCGAGCACCCTGCGCTGCGGCCCTGCGCTGCGACCAGCTCCCATCTAATTTCGAAAAGTCCAAGTTTCTAGTTCCTTCCCAACTGCTCATTCCCCGAAATCAGCTTAAGCCGCCACCCACTCTCTGCCAGCTAAATTCGTCCCAAACGTTTTACAGAGAAGTTCGCTTGCGTGAATATCTAGCGGATTTTTTGACGGACCAATTCTAATCCAACACGATGAGCCCGCCGCCTCCTGCCCTCCGCCAGCTCAAATGTTGCCCCACGCTGTCCCAAATATCCTGTCCGCATGCGCTTTGCTGGCACTCTGGGCGTCCGTCGCGGCTTCCATGGGACGTTTCTTAGCTGGCCACGGTTTCTCTGGCAAGGAAATCACCTCACCCGCCGGCTTCTGAGGGATGTGTACTTAAGGTAAGTTCTCTTCGTTGAGCTCAGTGTTTTTTAAAGTTCCAGCGCCGGTCCCACATACAATGAGCAGCGAAAACGCCACCCCTTTGCACCAGCGCGCCTTGCGCGCTGTGCAATTGTATTGCTCTCAACCTCCTGTCAATTTGGCCTGCTCGCAACCTTATGTCGACCCGGCAATGAAGGCGTTTGACATCGCTGAGGAATGGTTCGATGTTAATCTAGAGGTCCCATAACCACCCCTTCCCGTTGACTTCTTCAATTTAGTTCCTGACCGTTATTTCTGTTATGTGGCGTAGGTTGATGGATCTTCCAGAATTCGTTCTGCTTTCGCCCCGACCGCTGCGGATCGCTGCACATCTCCAGTTGCCTCGGAAGTTCGCCGCCCCTTGCAAAAAGTCCCAGTTAATAATGTTGCCACCTCCAAATCCCCTTCTTCAAGCCCTGCTGCCAAGAAGGTTGGTTCCTTCCTTCCACCCCCATTTTGCCTCTCCGTGCATTGCCCGTGATTGAACTCCTGCCTTAAACTTGCTCCTGCTATCAATACTCACTGTCTTTACGTGTGTGTGTTTCAGGCAAAAACGAAGGCTGTATGGACCCGCATCGCGGAGCGCGTGGCCTTCGCTTCCTTCAAGGAACATCGTACTTTCGTCGAAGGAACTGGCATCCGCATGCGGCGAATCACCCAGTCTGAAAACTCCCGGACCTACGGGTGTAACACCCACGCCACCCACGAGGGGGTAGCCTGCCCTTATGCCGAAAAATACGTTTACAGCGCTCAGACCCGCCTCTGGGAAGTGTTCCATAACGGCTTCCCTCACGCTGAATGTTTTACCGCGGCTCCCGAAACTGGTGTCCCAGTTAGATTCCGCGCAGCGTTGACCGAACTTGCTGCAGCTCGCCGTGGGCAACCAGCAGTAGCACTGAATGACCTACTTCAAAAACACTGGGATGGTACCGAGAAATCTAAGCAAGAACTGCCTACCTTGAAGCAAGTTCAAAACTTCGTGGGTCGCCTCAAAGAAACGACCTGCGGTGAGATCCCTTCTCTATGACGAATCTCTATTGTTTTTTAATGTAACCCGGTCACTTTTTCGTGGACCGCACGTTGTGCAATACGCACATTTTAGTTTGCTATCATCTATTACTTCGGTACTTACGTTTTTGTATCCTGCTGTTTTGCAGAAGTCGACACCGTTGCCGGTTTGAGCGCTTGGGTTGTAAAACACTCTATGCCCTCCGAGCGCTCGGAGTTCGATGCCTGGGCGTCGGGACGTGACCGTTGCGAAGCTTTTGTCGTCAGCTACGAACGGTACATCCGGTCCGCCTATTATGTCTTGCAACATCTATACAGATTTTAGCACCTGCTGCCATGATTATTGCCCATGTTATTCGAGCCACGAGTAATTCTGACAACACCTATCCGTTCGTGGTGTCCTACGTAATGCTTGCTTGCCTTCAGATGATTGTTTACCTCTGTGACGTAGTGTTTTCAATTGTGATTTGTTTTTTGATAGACTAATATATTTTGCCTCTTGCCCTTTATTTCATTTTTAACAGGTGCGACCGTTATGGTCCTGCCATTGCCATGACCAACTTAATATTGGGGGAGAACATTCAACGGGAGCATTCTTCCCACGCGGACCACAACATCTTCACCGTCAAGGGCGATGCCTCCTTCGGAAAACAGCAAGGCGAGTACATCCTCATCGACTTGGGCACCGATGGCGTCACCTTTGAGAAACCCCACCTTTGGAAGGTCATCACTGACAAGAGAAACTGTCCCCGTCAGTCTTTCTACTTATTCCTCTACGTGATCGCTAAGAGCGAGTCCATCTTTTCATACTTGGTCGGGTTGCGCGCCTTGATCAAGTACGCCAACGTCGCTTTTGGCATCAACCTCCCAATATCCATCGTTTGTGGCGATAACATGCGAGCTTTGACGGCAGCTGCAAATCAGATCGACAAACCTGGTGGCCTCGGCATGGTATTGTCCATCCGAGATGTTGAACACGTGCGTCGGAAGTACTTGGAGAAAGTCCTCTTGTACGTATCCCCCCCACCCAATCGCTGTGTATTCCAAACTTGATACGTGATAGCCTTTCCTTGAACATGTTTGCTGTTTATTATTGCTCTTTTGTATATGTCTTTTTGGGGAAAGATTTCTCGGGATAAAAAGTCTGTGGGCATTATGCTATAAGTATTGTAAGCCATGTCGCCTCGGTTCGCCGTGTCAGACGCATGCTTGTACTTGGCAGAAGCCCCGCCTTGGTCGGGCTTTGGTCAGCTCCGGAACGGGGCGCAGAGTTTCCGGGGGTTAGTTCCGAGTGATCTTTCCACCTCTGTGACGTAGTGTTTTCACGCCTGCAACATGTTTTACTGATTATTATTGCTCTTATGTATATATGTTTGGTAAACAGGTATGTTCCTACGGAATTGAAGGAACAGATCATCAATGACCGACATCTTCTTGAGGACGCCTTCACCCTCGAGATGCGGAAGCTCATTGCGGACATCGCCAAACGTGAGTGGGAAGGTCTCGGACTCCAAGCCTTTGTCAATGCGGTCCGCAACTTTACTCATGGGGAGCATATCATGTTCTTTCGCGGTGCGAGCACCATTCCGGGTATCGCGGCCACCATGCAATCGGACGAGCGTGGGCATCGCGAGGACCACCGTTTGGCCGATCGACACGCCACCCACCTCGTTGTGTTGGAGAAAACCGTCCCTGTGTTGTTGAGGAACCGCGCCTTCAAAAACAGAGACACATTCGCCCACTCCCTTCCGACCTACCCGATTGTTTTCTTGAAGCTTGCGTGTGAGCTTATGTCTGTGGAGTCCGAGGATGACCCTTGCAACTTCTACCTATATCCCTCTCGCATCCATGGGTTCGACTTCATTTACATGAACTTGACCGCAACCGGTAAAGCTGTGACCGAGCTTCGTGTGAGCAAGTTTCGTCTCTTGATCCGCGGAGAGAATCCCCGCAACTTTTTTCACAGCTTGGACTTGGTGAGAAAGTACTCAGATGACATCGTGGAGTTGACATTCAACGTGGACGATCCCACCGATCCTGTCAATGGAGGCGCATGTTCCTGCAAGTGGTTTTGGTATTGCAAGTGTTGCCCGCACATCTTGGCGGCTTACCACCTCCGTGATTGTCTTGACATCTTTGGGATGATGGAACGCGCCTTTCCCCATAACAAGCCGAAGACCATGAGTAAAAAACGGGCTGCAGAAGCTTGCAAGTAGTGTGACGTAGCTTAACTCGTGAACTGATACTGCTTGTAGCAATAGTCTTGGCTGTTGCACAATATGTTATTAATTTGTAACACGAAGGTGCTTGCCACTGAATATGCTTGCCACTGAATATGTTATTGTTGCATGCTTTCCTTTGTATTGTGAATGTTGTCCTTTTTTTTTATCTTTAAAATTGCACAATCAGATATTTCTGTCATCAGATTTATGCCCGATCTATTTTCATAATTTGTTATCCTGTCTGTTTTCTGTCCATGTAAATCAGGGCATCTGAAAAATTTCTGTGAATTTTCACGACAGAAATGAGCGTGGTCCTCATGATTGTCGCACCTGCGACAGACATGAGCCCCCAGCTCATTTCTGTCGCACGGTATAATTCCAGTCTGTCTTGCGACACGACAAATAAAATACCCGGTGCGACAAATTTGAAGTGCTACCCGCCACAGCACTGCATACTGAATGCGGAGAAGGCGGCGAACGCGGGGAAGGCGGGCACCGTGAGGTGAGGTTGGCCGGCTGCCGGGATGCTCGCGGCGCGGGAACGACACGAGGGGGAGCCCCATGGCGGCCAGCAGGAGGAGCAGATACGCGCGTACCAGTGCTCGCCCTCGGTTCGCGTACAGCCACACTGCCAGACGGCTGGCGCTGCTGACGTGCAGGGCGGTCGCGGACCTCGTCCATATTTCTAGTCCACATCTCGTCCATGTGCTCAGGCCTCACTGCCACGCGAGCGTGAAGCGCGGGCGGCGCAGCCGCTGGAAAAAGGCGCGCCTCCAGGGATTCCAGCGCTTCCCGCACCCAGGGAGCTGCCACTTGCTTGGACCCCCACAGCATCTGCGTGAACTTGCGATCCCCCCGCATGAGGTACTCATCCGTAAAATGAGTCTGCCATGGCAAACACCGCGTATGATCCTCGAAGATGTAGTAAACCGGTTTGGCGTGCGGGTGCTCCTTGCAGCACAACACATGCGCGGACTGCTGCGCCACGTAAGCGCACAGCGACCCCACAATATTCCTTGCGTGCTGACCCTCACGGCCAAACTGCACCAAGTCGGAATAGGCCGACCCCACCGCCTCCAACAAGTTGGAAGACGCTGTCTGTCCCCCCAGAGGGAGGCGCCAGCCTCGCTGCGCGCAGGAAATCGTCTTGTCGTGCCTTTTTGCGACGCTGCTGGAGATCCCCGGATGTTCACGCAGCTGGAGACCTCGCTCGCTATAGCACGCACCCAGCTCATACACGACAGGGCGGTTCTGGCAGCGGTCCGCGCCAAACTTCACCATGAACACAGTGAGGTTACTGCGGCACTTCAAGGCCTCCACCTCCTCCACAGTCAGAAAATCGTGCGATGAGCGGGCGGACGCGTTCGTGGCATTCCGGACGGCACTCCAATCCGACCCCCACGGGGATGGAGGCGCCCTCGTCGGAGACGGGGACAGCTGTTGCGGTGGACTCGCAGGTGTGGGAGGCGCATCTCCCGGGGAACGTGATCGGGCACCACGCGGGACTCTGTCTGAGTTTGCCCACGAACCCTCGTCGGTCAAAGCAGGTGATGGCGACCTGGCACGAGAAGGGCCAGCGGCCGCACTCGAGGGCCCAGCTGCTGCGGCACGAGTGGGTGGATGCGATGAATCAGGAGGGGATGGCGTCGGCGAGTGCACTGCGCGCGGCGGCGACTTCGATCGTGCCAACCTTTCACGATTGAGGGACCTGGCCCGAGACGGCCCAGCGGTCACGCGAGATGGTCCCGCCTCTGCGGCAGGCGCAGACGGCCGTGCCGTCACGCGCTTGGTGACCTGCGTGCTGTGGGGTGGCGGCGGCCTGCGTGCTGCACCTGCTCTAATCGCAGTGTACCCCTCCTGCTCAGAGTTCACAGTCTTGAGCATCCTCCGGCTTTCCCCCAAGCGCAGGTACTCCTGGGTAGCTGCGTTGCTGGCGAACACTCTGCCGGGTCCCCCAAGGCCATCTTCTACCGGGTAAAACTTGGCGTTGGAATCCAGCGGGACCAGCTCCAGGGGCAGCCGTCCCTGGCCGTGCCTAGCCCAACTTTCGTAGATACCATCCGTGAGGGACTCCATGTCCACTGGGTGAAGGTACCTGAGCAGCTGATACGCCCAGACACCAGTGCTCTCGTACCAATGAGGGAGCTGAAGCTCTTGCAGCAGCTCCTCGCCATTGAACACTGCCGCATGGTCCAACGTGCAGTGCATCAGGTCGAGGTACTGCGTGGCCGTGTTCGGCTGAACGCAAAAGGCCCGCTTCTCCAGGTCCCGCATGAGAGTCCCAGTGACCTCACCGCTGGGGTACGTCAGCAGCGCCTGGACGTTGTCCTGCAACTTTTTGATCATGCTGGTGTCGAGCATCGACTCACTCCTTGGTCGGGGCAAGATGACGTTCTGCTTGCTGGCACTGGACGGTGTGTGCGTGGAGTAACTGTCGCTGATCGACCACTTGTCACTCCCCTCGTCCCAATGCAGCTTCTGGTCAACGCCCAGCCAACTGGGAAACTTCAGCTGGTCTCTTGTCACCCACTTCTGCTCATGACACCGAGCGAACTCCACGCAGACATGTTCGTCGGAAGGTCGAGATGGCATGTCTTGGCCGGGGTGCAGGAGGATGCGGCAAAGGCGCGCGATGTTGTGCCTGTCTCGGTGCAGCCTCTGCTCCCCCCATCTGTAGTTGGGAAGGATATCGTCCTCCCGGTCATCCCAGAACTGTCTGACCCTTGAGCCTTCCCAAGGGATCGGGTTACCGTAGAACTTCTCGAGCAGGCGCTTCGACTCTGCTTGGACGGCAGGCTCCAGCGGCTCCATGGAACTCGTTCGGCGACTGTCAAGGGGGCATGTCCACGTGCGACACCGCTGCTGCAGCTCCGCGTGCGAACTGATGCGAGGTCGTGGGAGTTCGCCAGGCTCTCTGGGCGAAGGCAAAGGTGATGGCACTGGCGACACGTCACCGTCATCAATATGCTCAGAGCGTACACCAGAAGCGGCTATCCTCTCCTCCCCCGCGCTGGGAGGCTGGTGCGATGGCCACTCGCACACCACATCCTGGTCAAAGATCTCCGTCTTCAAGCACACGGCTGGGTCCACTCGCCTGGGCTGGTTGGGGCGCTTGGGTGGCGTCATGTCCACCAGCGGGAGCACCACCTGGGTGTCCATACCCAGAATCGAGGGCGCATGCGACACAGCCACGCCACTCCCAAGCTTGATCACACTGAGAAGGAATCGTGGTAGAATGTGGTAAACTGGTGTTAAAATGTGGTAAACTGGTGGTAAACGGCGGTAAGCCCCTATGTGGGGTGGTAATCAGGTGGTAAACGTTAAAATATTTATATAAAAAATAACTGACGGTAAATCATTGGTAATTTGCGGTAACATAGGTTGAAGCATGGTAAAAGCCTGGTAATTTCAGAACGGAGCGTGGTAAACGAGGATCTGGAATGGTAAATGGTCGTGGCCTAATGGTAAATGGATATAAAACTTCGCAATGTAGTATAAATATAGAGACGGAGCTGGTAAACCGTGGTAAACGAGGATCCTGAATGGTAGATGTGCAATTCTCTGGTCTGTGGCCAAGGTAGAATTGACAGGAGTGGAGCGACTGGCGAATGGCGGCCAGGTATGAACGCAGGCAGGGGTATACATCATCGTTCAGTAGATAGGTGGGATGCGTCACATACAGATCGTATCATACCTGTCTCGGCTAAACCAGTAGGGAGCCGAAAGGTAGCCGATTTTAGTGGCCACGCGCACCATAGCTGGTAAGAGAGAGGTAACGTAGCCAAGAAACCAAGTTAGGTTCTTGAAGTTGAAGTTTTCAAAAAACAGTTAAACTGTAACAGTTTATTTTTTGTTTATTTAATTTAAGTAGCAGAAGGTCGAGAAAGAAAATGGCTGGTAAGTAGTTTTACTTTTTTCTTGAATCACGCGGGTGACAGAAAGCAGTTCTGTTGCAATGTATGCAGAACAGGTAGTTTACTTTTAAAAGCGAGTACTGTTACTTAAGAATGGAGAGTACCCGAACAGGAGCAACGAGCGCTGCTGAACAAGGTGCACCTAAACGGGCAAGGACGGCCACGGTTGGCAGCGAGGCAGGCCAGGCCGCACTCGCTCCAAAGGTTACGTGCCCCATGCTTGTCTCTTGTGGATGAGCATGTTGGATAGGTTCGTGGCTTAATTAGTTAACCGCTGTTCGACTGAAAGAGCGGACGGCTCCTGAAAGTTTCTGCGTAAATAGGTGGTCAGCGAATATGTGGATACACACAGCCGGTGACTGCGCCCTGGTGCGGAATCACGTGCTTAGGAAAAGTCACCGGCTGTGCGTATTCATTCAGGTATGCAGGCCAGGCCGCACTCGCTCCAAAGGTTACGTGCCCCATGCTTGTCTCTTGTGGATGTGCATGTTGGATAGGTTCGTGGCTTAATTAGTTAACCGCTGTTCGACTCAAAGAGCGGACGGCTCCTGAAAGTTTCTGCGTAAATAGGTGGTCAGCGAATATGTGGATACACACAGCCGGTGACTGCGCCCTGGTGCGGAATCACGTGCTTAGGAAAAGTCACCGGCTGTGCGTATTCATTCAGGTATGCAGGCCAGGCCGCACTCGCTCCAAAGGTTACGTGCCCCATGCTTGTCTCTTGTGGATGTGCATGTTGGATAGGTTCGTGGCTTAATTAGTTAACCGCTGTTCGACTGAAAGAGCGGACGGCTC
>LGRX02002552.1:0-82931 GCA_001247695.2 Cymbomonas tetramitiformis | reverse complement strand
CCCTCGCCCCAGCAGACACCCCCACAGCACTTTATTTTTTGCCTGAGCTATTTATGACGCACCTGCTCTCGCGGAAGCCGCAGGAGGAGAGCTCATTTCTGGATTTCAAAGGACAAGGAGTTGGCTTGTCATACACCAAGACACCTCCAAGGACTTCAAAGGACCCGAGTTGGCTTGTCATAGGCGAGTGCGGTGAGGTTTCCAACTCAGCTGCACCTACGACATGGACTTCTGCTTCTGGTGGTTGGCATGGTCACAGTGACGGAGGTTCAGTACTTCTGTCTTGTGTGCCTCAATATCATCATCTTTGTTTGATAGCCAATGAGAGCGTGTGCAAAAGGGAAATGTCTGAATTTGAGAGCAACGGAATTTTAGTGGTTTCAGATATCCGAGTCCGTGACTCCTGTTGCAGCAGAGCAGTATGACACATGTAGCTCCGTGACACAGTACAAATGGCCACGAACCATCACGGCCAGTCAGCTCTGTTCCTTTGCTTCCCCACCTCGCCCTACCCTTGGAACTCTGCTGACCTGTGATGCATGCCTAGACAGTCATTCAAAAGTTCACATTAACGCGGCTTTCGCAACTGCTTAAGCAGTGGACACAAACAATGAATGCAAAGCATGCGGTGGCTGCCTTTGGCAAATGAGGATTCAAGCACAAGGGAAATGCCAAAAATAATATGAAGGGTCACCGTAACAGTCATCGAGACCACGTCCAAAACGGTCACCATGACGGTGACCGCAATGTTGACTGCAACAATGGCGGTGGAGGTGCAAACGACAGTGGTTTTCGGTTTTCGCTACCAACGTTGACTATGATAATGACGTGCAAGCAACGGTGCTTTTGACTAGGACAATGATGGTGGAGGTGCAAACGACAGTGGCTTTGACCATGCCAACACAGAACTGGCAGAACTGCAGTCGGGAGTGAATATATACAACAACAACCCGGACTTTAGGATTGGAACTTGTTACTCGGCCTACCTCCGCTATGAGTGGCTGAAAGTGGTCAGCAAGCCGGACTGTAGTAGGCGTGCCAATTGCAAGTGTTAGGGACCCGTCGCGTGCCTTTGTGAAGCTTGAGGTGGCTGCGGAGGGAGGGTTGTGGGCACCTGAGTGCGAGGGCATATTGAGGCACTCTGTCAAATTCAGCATAAAGTTGAGCACGGAGGTGTGAAATCGGAACTCCAGGTGAAGACTGTGCATGCGCAGCTGGTGCCCACTCGAGTCGTGGCGCACACTCACCATTGGCCGCTGCCCCAGCAGCAATGCCTGCACCACGCAGCCCCAGAACAACACCAGAGTCACACACAGAGCTGCGCCCCCCACCACAGCACCGGGGTTGCACATAGCACCCCCCCCTACACACACTGAATGGCATGAGATCAGCCGACAAAAGCCAGCACACCATCATCCCAGTGGATGTGAGAAGCAAATCAGGAGCAGGGCGGGGCCGTGACAAGATACCACCAACCCATACATATCCCAAACCCAGATGCAAAGCAGCATGGAAAGATGATACGATGTGACCGATCATTGCCCAACAATTGCTGGTCCCGTCCCCACACACACGCACAGCCTCCCCCCAGAACAACACCAGGGTCACACACAGCAAACACCCCCTGCATCACAGCTATAGTACCAGGGCTATGCACAACACCGCCACACCGCCACAATACCAGGGGTACAAACAAGACTGTGCCCCCACTTCAGCATCACAGGGTTTACACAGCGCGGCCCCCTGCCATATCGCTAGGGTTACGCACAGCAACCCCGCACACTGAACGGCATGAGATCGGCCAACAAAAGCCAGCCCACCATCATCCCAGTGGATGTGAGAAGCAAATCAAGAGCAGGGCGGGGCCGTGACAAGATACCACAAACGCATACATATTCCCAACCCAAATGCAAAGCAGCATGGAAAGATGAAACGATGTGACCGATCGTCGCCAAACAACTACTGGTCTCTGGGTTACGGAGTAAGCGGACCCTGCTGGCATGCCCCCCAGTGGCTCCCGGTCGATGGATGGGACCTGTTGGTCCATGGTTATGTCATGAATGCAATCACACCACACAGCATGGACACCCCATGTCAAAAAAAAGGAAAGCATGCGGGCACCTAAGTGCTCCCCGCAAAAATCAAGGGAAAACACAGAAGGTGTAAATCATCACCTTCTGCCTCTCCTCGCAGCAAAGGCAGACGAATCTACCGAGCTCTCCAAGAGGCAGTGCCCGCCAGAATGGCACCACAGGGATAACCGCCTCCCAAAACCCACTTCCACCCAGCGGCCGTCCCCGTTCACAGCGATCCGCCAGTACTTCATATCAAGGTCAAAGAACACAAGTCCCCGGCATGTGTAATAACCATGAGCACTGTACACGGAGAGGGAGCTAGCGTCAGACGAATCCAAGACACTCCCAAATAGTGAGCCGTAGACGAATCCCCGACGCACTCAAAGAGGCAGTACCCGTCAGAAGGGTACCACAGGGACAGCCACATCCCATCATCCAAATCACTCCAGTGGCAACCCCGCACACACACAGCACCAGGGATACACGCAGCAGCCCAAACACAGCATCAGGGTTATGCACAGCCGCATGAAAATCCGGGGCTTACCCTCGGGATCACCAAACATGCAGAGGAGCTGAGATGCAGAGGAAGGGGTTCCACCTGCTGGCTTGCAGAGCCCGCAATTTGACTCAACTGAGGCTGCTGCGCAGTGCTATGCTCAGGGGGGCTCTGAAGCATGCCCGCCGTGGCCTTCGCTTGATCTAACATATTGGGGTCCGCCACTGCCTTTGCCGCACTGTCCCACAGCATGCGACTCCGACCTGCACGGCCCCCCCTTTGCGGGTGAACAGTGCCACCAGTCCACTTTGCTACCCACACCACAAAGCACGCACGACATAGCCGATAGGCTGCTACCACCTACAACGCAGAGCAGGTGAGGCGGGCAGCACGCGCACCATCGGCGGCCAAGCAGGGAGCTCATACCCACCTGTTGCCGCCACCTTTGCCACAGACCACAGAAGGCGCACACTATGCACAAAACCATTAGGGTTGCCGCAGAGAAAGGACGGCATGCAGCACAGCATGCTTTCATCGGAAGGCCCTGCCAAAGTAACCACATGGCAGCAGAATCTTCCTCAAAGCGATGAGAGCCCGTGTTGTTGCCCTCCATGCAGTTGATGGACTTAGATTGTGCACCTTGGCCACAAGGGAACAGCTTCTTCTTGCCTGGTTACTCCACTCCGCCCGACGGCCTTGTGCCCGTGAAAGGTCTTTGGTGCGCCTGATTGGACGCATGCGCGGGCCTCAGGCGCCCGAACCTTTTGGCATGCGTGCGAGACATATCATCAACTCGAACAGATGCACCAGGTCGACGCCGGAGTCTTCGGCTTTCCAGTTCTTCATGCCCTCCACTAGTCCCTCCATGAAATCCACGAAGACATCCGTGCTCAGCCCCAGCACCACACTGGCACATCCCCTTTCCATCTCACAATCATTACAGCTGCCCACACAGTGCAAGTCTCGAGAAGCTCTTCGGTGCCTACTTGCAGCGCTGCAGGCCTGCAGACCGGCCTAGGTTGGCAGGCTGGTGGCCCTGACAGGGGACACCTCGGGGGATCATCTAGCACAGTCGCACTGCGGCGATTGAAGACCACAGAGCTCACGTAGGGTTCCAGAACGAGTGACGCTTCACGCACCTGGACCGCTTCACACGTCTAAAAGGAATGATAAGCAGCCGATGGACCGGGCTGAGGAGGGCAGAAATGATCACGGCGATGCCCGGGGGATGCACTGTAAGGGGAACAGGGAGCGTGAAGGGGAGGCGCATACTGGACAAAATCTGGAAGGAAGAAGACCCACCTCTCCAAGGTCCGAGCATTGTGCTCGGTGAGCCAGTGCGCAGCCTGCAATGCCTCCAAGAATACTACCTTGTCCTGTGGGGCTCCGCACCTCCCGCTCTCCCTTGCCCTCCCCCTCAGGCTAGGAGTGAGAAAATGTCCGCTCTTTCAGCACTGCGGATGGATTCCGCCTCCTGCCCAGGGCGAACGTTCAGTTCAGGGCGAACGAGGGCAAGGATGAACATATCAGGCGATCCACACACCAAGCTATGCATCTACTAAGGATCTGAGCAAAGCTAAGGTCGAAGAAGTCACACGTTACAAGCATTGTGCCGTGCAACTATTCAGGGTGTACTGCACACAGTGGGAGTCTCGGTGGACACGGAACTCTGGTAGGGGCACTGAGCGTGCCTTCGACCGCAGCATGCGGGGGAGGCCTTCGCCGAAGAGCGTGGCGGCGATCTCCTCGGACATCTGCATGAACACGTCTGGGGTCGCACACATGAAGAACCGCAGCACAGCAGCACACTGTGTCTGCGCCTACACCACAGGCGGTCGGGGCCGGGGCCTCGGTCTTCTCAGCAACGGGGGCCGGGGCCTTGGGGCGGCCAACACGGGCCTGGGGCTTTACCAACAAGCCTGGGGCTTGCGGCTCCCCGAACAAGCATCAGGCATGAGGCATCGTGAGTACCTCCGAGGCTGTTAGGTTTGGTGCGGACCTCAAGCCCGGGTGTGCGCTCTCCCAGTCCGGGGGCTTCGTCCTTCGATGGTACCCACAGGTGATCTCGAGCCATGGATAATATCAAACCCTTCATTGCCTGGATAGAGGGGTAGACGAGCCTCTCGTCGACGAGCTGCCGATATCCGCACATGGCGTGAACAGGGCAAGAACTCACCCTCAGCGTGGGTGACGACACAAACGAAGTGTTTCGAACACAGAAGCCCATTTAAACGCGGCTGCACCAGCGTGTAACTGGGAGGCGCAACGTCAGCGTTATTCGCAAGAGCAAGAGGAAGGTTCTCAGAGTTCAGCCGAGCTCGACGCGGCTGCACGGGCTCGTATGACTGATATTATGCTTGGACGGAAAGAGCACGAAACCATACCTTATCCACGAGGAGGAAGTTCGCACACACATACAACCCTGTGGGCTCCTCCGGACAAAGGAGGCTGTGTATGGCGTATATGGCAGCACGAGCAGCGTAAGGCTCCTGCGCTTGAGTCAAATTCTCCAGCTGAATGATCCTGTGAGGTTGTTCACGCAGCTTTTGGTTGATCTCTTTGCGGACCCCGACGCTCTTTGCAGCGTGTCCGAGCTCTAGGGCCGCGTTCTGTGGGCTGAGTTCCTCTGCGAGGTTCAGAACATCCAGCCGATGATGAGCGCCGCTCAGAGAGTTTAGGTGTTGGCACGAGGGTTGCAAAGGCAGGTGGAGTACGTTCAAAGAAGACCTAAGCAAGTGAGGGCGGTAAATTGACCTTGCGACAGCAGTCAAAGCCAAGTAAGCAGCAAGTGAGGGCGGTAAACTGGCCTTGCGACAGCAGCCAAAGCCACGTAAGCAGCAAGTGAGGTGTTTAACCCTGCTTTCGTCAATACAGGAGGTGGCACATACAACAAGAACCCTGCCGGCGCAAGCCATTGCAATGCCCTCATCAAACCCTTTTCGTAAATTGTGTGGTTGAATTTAGACTGCACCAATATACGACAAACGCTGCCGGTCGGTGATATTCTCACCATAAAGAGGGTTCTCGAGTTGATCGATCCAATCTTGAAGCTTCTGATCTCTGGCAGTCTTAGATAGTGCTGGCACTTGGCAGTGATAATTATGCGGTTTTCCTCCCCCCCAGTTCATTTGAAGTCGTTATTCGTTCAACGTGGAGTTTATTGGCGTCACATTCAGCAGCTGGCGATAACGTCCAGACGATTCATGGCTTCACGCCCCAAGGGTCAATTGAGGAGTTGTGCGCTTTATTGTGCGAGTATCGTTTTGACGTCCGCTAAAGAGATGCAGCCTCTTCTCATTGACCGCGGTCTTACATATTTCACGTCTTCCCCACGCAGCTCTACAAGATGCTCGTTCGTTCGTTCATCCCACGCAAGTTTGAGCTGATGCGCGTTTTCAAAGTTTTCGTCCTCTCTTTTTTCCAAGTGTGTCCGTCGAAGCAACTGTCGCTGTCGAAGCAAATTGGAACTACGGGCTCGGAACTACGTAAACCTAAACGGTCAGCTCAGGGTGGGGGAAATCACCTTCATTCCACCAAATGGCATAAAATACTGGTAAAAGGAGAAATTTTCGGAGGGGAGAAGGGGAGAAGGGGAGAAAAGGGGAGGAAAAGGGGAGGAAAAGGGGAGGAAAAAGGGAGAAAAGGGAATGGGGGGAGGGGAGAAAGGGGGAGAAAGGGGGGAGAAAAGGGGGAGAAAAGGGGGAAGACAAGGGGAAGAAGGGGAGAAAAAGGGAGCGAAAAGGGGGGAAGGGGAGAAAAAAGGGGAGAAAAATGATGACGAGCAGATATTGTTGATATATATGCTTGTCACTGAAAATGAAATGCAACGCGGTAGGTTTCGGTTCGGTTCTCGGCTAAAGTCGGATAATACAATAATGGTGGTCGGACTTAAGCAGTTAAGCTGGCAGGACCGTGACACACTCGCGGAGCAAACAGGCAGGCACTGCAAGTGACATCCTACCAGGCGAGGGGTGACACAGGGGGCACCACTGTTTCCCCCCTTATGGGGGGAGAAAGTTGGCACTCCCATGACACCACCTCACCCCGAAGGAGGGAGGTGCACTGCAGGGCCAGCCGGTACATCCGGGCAGGCGGCTAGTGGCTACTACCCAAATTCATGGTCCTACCACAAGGACCAATGGGCAATTGCGGTTTCGATCACTAAATCGACTATTTGAGGCACAGGCAACATTTGCACATGTTATTTATGAGTTAAATGAATTTTATTTCTAATAGCGGCGGGCCCCATGAGACTTTAGGTGTGTGGTTGAACGACACGCTTTAGGGGTGTAATTTCACCAAAAGCTTGAAGAAAATGGTGGTCCTACCACAAGGACCACCGTTGTTTTGAGTATTAGGAGTCACATGGGGGGCTCACGGTGATGCTCATGGTTATACATCTTGAGTTTATGACCAAATAAGATAACTGAATCGGTTACTTCGCACCCTCATCATCATTTCCGCTCTATTTCAGCATGGCGCATGTTCAACACAATGCAAATTCCGAATTTAGTGAATTTCGGACTTTAGAAATTGGCATTCATCCATTCTAAAATGTACACGCCAGTCGAAAAATAAGATATTTGGATGATGCTAGACTTTCAGAAATTCGCAATACATATATACTTGAAGATTTAATGTGCCGCACACACCAACCTTGCGATATATGCCCTCTAGCAAGCAATTATGATGGCTGGCTGGTCAGCTCGCGTGACCACTGTTTTAGGGGGGAAACCAACGAGCCAATATATTAGAGGGGAAGCCAACGAGCCAACGAGCCAATATATGCATTCCAACCGGGCCTACCGCCCAAATATGATTGGGACATATGTATAGGTTCAATTTGATGGTATCCGCGCAGGTGTAGTGTTGATATATGATTGGTAAAAAAATATTGAAGATGAGTCACTAATTTGCCACATTTTGAATGTTCCAAAAAATCCGTTTTGAACATTTTGAGTGTAGAGGTTTGAAATGCGTTCGTCATGGATATATGGGATGGATATATGCCAAACCAGCGTTCAAATGAATTAATATAGGACCTATATATACCACCTTTCATTGGTTAGACACCACACATCACGGGAGATGGCCAATTAAATTATCGGAACAATGGTCCTCGTGGTAGGACCAAATCGTCGATTTGGTCCTACCACAAGGACTGCGGGGCAGTAGCCACTAGGAAGAAATGTCAGAGTTAGTCTAGGGGCTACACCAACCCAGCTAGGAGCAGCGAAGGACACTAACACTCTACATTTCTAATCACGATGTGCCGGTTAGGGTTCGGGCAGGTTTAGGTAGGCGGTGGCGGCGTCATCGTTCCCGATGGTGAAAGGTGTCGAGCGCCAAGTAGTCAACGTTCAACCAATGCCTGTGCGATGCCAAAGCCAAAAACGGCCGGGCACCACCAGAGCAAGTGTGCCGTTGCAAGGGGGGCGAGTGTGAAAAATGCGGCGAGACAGCGCGCAATTCTCCAACCCCAAGGCAAAACCAACGTTAGGGCAAGGTGGGGGGGGTGCGGCGGCACCACCAGCCACCACCAGATGGCAACCAGGGGGCGCACAAGATGTAGGTGTAAACGGTGAAAAACGCGGAGAGTCGGAGTCGTCACAGTCAGAGCTCTCGTTGTCGATGTTGTCGCAAACGTTGGTGTCGATGTTAGTGCTTGGTGCACAAGCACCACCGCCAAGCACCACCAGACTGCAACCAACGGTAAATTGTTGCCTTCGAATTCCCGCTTCAATGCAACATAATGATAAACATTAAGAGCAAGGTTATATAGATGATCGACATGTATTAGTATATATTACAAGAAGTAAGGGCATAAGGTTTAATATAATGTTTAGCCTTCATAGGCAGCTATAATGTCTGCTGCATTGGTCAGCTCTGTGGCTTTGACCCAGGTGTCATGCTCAGGACCGTAGCCTGCATATCGTACTAAATAGTATTTGACACCTCTAGTGAACTTATCCGAGAGTATATGTGATATCTCAAATAGTGGTTGCCCTTCTTCGGTGATCATCTGTGGCAGAGGCAAAGGTGCTTGAATCGAGTCGTTGTACAGCTCTAATCTGGAAACAGGCTGTACCGGATGAATACGGATATCAAGATCTCCGAAATCTAACTCGTATGCACGTCCATGGCTAAGCACTTTGGAAATGGTGAACGGCCCAATATATGGCTGCTTAAAGTGTCTGCCTGCCTCTGTCAAACCAGTCCATTGAATAAACTCGGTCCGTAAAAGAACTTTCTGCCCAACTGCAAACTGCTTAGGCATGTGAGTCTTATTGAATCTGGCTTGGCTAATTTCTGCTGCTCGGGAAATGTTGTCTACCGCGTTGGCATGAACAGCCGAGTACTGGTCAAAATGATCTCGAATAGCTCTTTGTATTGGAACAGGAGCTTCTGGCGGAATAGTGATAACCAGATCATGAGGCGAAAGTGGTTGCGCCATCGAGTCGAGATAAAATGGTGAATAACCAGTTGATGCAGAAACGGTATTGTTAATTGCAAACTCCACCAAAGGCAACTTGTCCTCCCACGAATTGGCTGAAGTATCATTGCAACAACACCTGAGGATGAAAAAATACTACTTAATCAGTTTATAAACCAGAGGATGGTGAAATCAAATCATGAATCAACAATCTGAAATTTACCTGAGGATGTCCTCAATGAAGGCATGGCTCCTCTCATTGGCAGCATTCGACTGTGGATGGTGTGACGATGTCATGGACAATCTCGTACCAGTAGATTTCCACAGTGTCTGCCAGAATGTAGAGGTGAATCTGGGGTCTCGATCTGAGATGATGTTCCTCGGAAGACCATGGAGCTTGAAGATATGCTGCATATAGATAGAAGCAGTATGCTGAGCTGTCCAGGTCATGCTGAAGGGAATGAGATGACAACGATGAGAGAATTGGCACATCACCACAAATATACTGTCGTGCCCATTAGTGGTGATAGGCAGGTCAGTGATCCAATCAAGAGATACATCTAGCCATTTTGTCTTAGGCACAGAATATCGTATATGTGCCTGACCATAAGGCTTGTGTCGCCTCGTTTTCTGGCGCTGACAAACGGGGCACTCCCGAATGTACTTGATGGCTGCCGTTGTCATTCCTGGCCAATAATACCGGCTACGCAGAAGATGAAGCATGCGATTTTTGCCTACATGACCAGAAATAGTGGCTGAGTGGCACTCATGAAGAAGAATGTGGCGAAGTTGTGTGATCTCACCGTCATCTGTGGGGACTTTAGCTGTTGGTGGAATGTACAGCTGTCTGCCATATATGGTCTTACGATAGATCAACCCCTGAATGAGCTCGAAGCTGTAGCTGCTGACTGACTGTGACGAAGTCGATGATGTCAGCTTAGCCAAAATAGTCTGTGCAAATGTGTCACGATCATACTCGGATATAATGATGTCGTGTAGCTGATGAGCTGATGAAGAAGATATAAGAGCAATGAATGTAGGATCTGCAGATGGAATGACCTCGCTGATGTCCATATGATGAAGACAATCAGTAAGTTCAAAAAGTGCAGAGATACGCGTGAGTGCGTCTGCAACCTTATTCTTTTCGCCAGCAATGTGCTCTATACGGAAGTTGTATTCAGAGAGCTCATCCAACCACCGTGCCTGTTTGGGGCTCAGTGTGGATTTGGTCTGGAAATAAACCAGTGGCTGATGATCTGAGCGTACAATAGTCTCAGGAGCTCCCAACAAGATGTGGCGAAAGAATCGGAAGCCTTCCACAATGGCAAATAGCTCGATCTCAGGAATAGGCCAACGTCTCTGTGTATCGGATAGAGTGACGCTGTGATAACCACATGGCTTCATACCTTTTCCTTGATCCTGGAGTATTACTTGACCAACGTGTGTGCCTGATCCATCGACCTCCATAATAGATGGCAGTTTCTGATCTGGAAGCTGCAATACTGGAGCGTTACAGATGGCACTTTTGAGGTTATCAAATGCCTGCTGCTGCTCAGTTTCCCAGACAAACTCTGCATTATCTTTAAGGAGACGATTGAGAGGTTCGTCAACTTTGGAGAACTTTGGTATGAATCTCCTAAATTGACCAACCATGCCCAAGAATGACCGAAGGGATGACTTGCCATCTTTAGCCATACGGCGTAGAGGCTGCTTTCCAACGGTAGGACCATAAGACACTGGAGGCTGAATTGCCATGACTGCTCTGATCCTGTCTTCGATGATGGATAGGCCTGCTTCAGATATGTGATGTCCGATAAAATCTATAGATTTGACGAACAACTCCACCTTGGAAGGCCTAATGAAGAACTGGTGATCTCTGCAACGCTGGAGGAACTGTCGAACATGCTTCACATGACTGTCAAAATCTGGACTGTATACAATAGTGTCGTCCATGAATATGACAAGGAACTGGTCGATGAAGTCAAAGAATGCCCGATTTCCTACACGAAGTGCTGTTGCAGGAGCATTGGTCAATCCAAAAGGCATAACTGTCCATTCATATGAACCGTATCTGGTGCGAATAGCAGTTTTATGAATGTCGTCTGGATGAATGGGGATTTGAACTGAAGAACTGGTTGAAATCAAATCTACTGAACCAGCGTGCTCCCTTCAGCTGCTCTAGTAGGGTGTCATGTGGTGGTAGTGGATACGTGTCCTTTATGGTGATGTTATTCAGGGCACGATAATCACAACACATCCTCCACTTTCCCCCTGGCTTAGGAGCGAAAATGATTGGGCATCCATATGGCGATGATGATGGACGAAGGATACCCAACTCGACATATTTTATGATTTGCCGTTTGAGCTCCTCCATCATGGGTGCTGGAATGGTGGGCACTGGCTGTGACGGAGGCTTATGTCCAGGTTCGATGTCGATTCTATGATATCCACCTTCAAACCGTTCTAGCCTATGACCAGCCGGAAGATCCTCCTGGAAAACGTCTGAAAAGTCTTCTCTCACTTGATCACGTTCTGCTGTGACCTCGGGGTCTTCCATTGTGGTGTCTGAGTCTGCTGCTGCAAAGACCAATTCACCATCGACCTCGGAGAGGGAAAAGAGATATGCTACGGCTTCTTCAGCCGAACCACTGGATCGAATGCGACGGAGATGTTTTCTCATGGTGGTGGCGCTGACCAATTCCATTTCAGGAAGGCCATCTGAGTCTGGAGTCTGCTCAACTCTGGACAATACTGTGCGAATACTGGAGCCTGATGAATGCTTCCTAATGTACAGCTGTCTGCCATATATGGTCTTACGATAGATCAACCCCTGAATGAGCTCGAAGCTGTAGCTGCTGACTGACTGTGACGAAGTCGATGATGTCAGCTTAGCCAAAATAGTCTGTGCAAATGTGTCACGATCATACTCGGATATAATGATGTCGTGTAGCTGATGAGCTGATGAAGAAGATATAAGAGCAATGAATGTAGGATCTGCAGATGGAATGACCTCGCTGATGTCCATATGATGAAGACAATCAGTAAGTTCAAAAAGTGCAGAGATACGCGTGAGTGCGTCTGCAACCTTATTCTTTTCGCCAGCAATGTGCTCTATACGGAAGTTGTATTCAGAGAGCTCATCCAACCACCGTGCCTGTTTGGGGCTCAGTGTGGATTTGGTCTGGAAATAAACCAGTGGCTGATGATCTGAGCGTACAATAGTCTCAGGAGCTCCCAACAAGATGTGGCGAAAGAATCGGAAGCCTTCCACAATGGCAAATAGCTCGATCTCAGGAATAGGCCAACGTCTCTGTGTATCGGATAGAGTGACGCTGTGATAACCACATGGCTTCATACCTTTTCCTTGATCCTGGAGTATTACTTGACCAACGTGTGTGCCTGATCCATCGACCTCCATAATAGATGGCAGTTTCTGATCTGGAAGCTGCAATACTGGAGCGTTACAGATGGCACTTTTGAGGTTATCAAATGCCTGCTGCTGCTCAGTTTCCCAGACAAACTCTGCATTATCTTTAAGGAGACGATTGAGAGGTTCGGCAACTTTGGAGAACTTTGGTATGAATCTCCTAAATTGACCAACCATGCCCAAGAATGACCGAAGGGATGACTTGCCATCTTTAGCCATACGGCGTAGAGGCTGCTTTCCAACGGTGGGACCATAAGACACTGGAGGCTGAATTGCCATGACTGCTCTGATTCTGTCTTCGATGATGGATAGGCCTGCTTCAGAGATGTGATGTCCGATAAAGTCTATAGATCTGACGAACAACTCCACCTTGGAAGGCCTGATGTAGAACTGGTGATCTCTGCAACGCTGGAGGAACTGTCGAACATGCTTCACATGGCTGTCAAAATCTGGACTGTATACAATAGTGTCGTCCATGAATATGACAAGGAACTGGTCGATGAAGTCAAAGAATGCCCGATTTCCTACACGAAGTGCTGTTGCAGGAGCATTGGTCAATCCGAAAGGCATAACTGTCCATTCATAAGAACCGTATCTGGTGCGAATAGCAGTTTTATGAATGTCGTCTGGATGAATGGGGATTTGGTGAAGAACTGGTTGAAATCAAATCTACTGAACCAGCGTGCTCCCTTCAGCTGCTCTAGTAGGGTGTCATGTGGTGGTAGTGGATACGTGTCCTTTATGGTGATGTTATTCAGGGCACGATAATCACAACACATCCTCCACTTTCCCCCTGGCTTAGGAGCGAAAATGATTGGGCATCCATATGGCGATGATGATGGACGAAGGATACCCAACTCGACATATTTTATGATTTGCCGTTTGAGCTCCTCCATCATGGGTGCTGGAATGGTGCGCACTGGCTGTGACGGAGGCTTATGTCCAGGTTCGATGTCGATTCTATGATATCCACCTTCAAACCGTTCTGGCCTATGACCAGCCGGAAGATCCTCCTGGAAAACGTCTGAAAAGTCTTCTCTCACTTGATCACGTTCTGCTGTGACCTCGGGGTCTTCCATTGTGGTGTCTGAGTCTGCTGCTGCAAAGACCAATTCACCATCGACCTCGGAGAGGAAAAAGAGATATGCTACGGCTTCTTCAGCCGAACCACTGGATCGAATGCGACGGAGATGTTTTCTCATGGTGGTGGCGCTGACCAATTCCATTTCAGGAAGGCCATCTGAGTCTGGAGTCTGCTCAACTCTGGACAATACTGTGCGAATACTGGAGCCTGATGAATGCTTCCTAGTGATTGTCAGATTTTTGGTCTGAAAGTCAATGTGTGGATTCCTCCTCTCCAACCAATCTTGACCCAGAATGACAGTGAATGGTTTCATGTCAATGATGTAGAAATCTTCTGTATCCTTATACTTGCCCAAAGAAAATGTAGCCTTGGGAAGATAGGATGTGCAAGGTAGTTGGCTTCCTCCAGCCAATCCCACTGAAAATGATGAAGAATCTGTGGGAGCTATACCAAGCTGAGCAGCGAACTGTCTGTCGATGAAAGATGATGTGGCTCCTGGATCTACTAAAATGTGAGTACTCTGTCCATAAACTTTCCCTTTATACAACAACAGCTTCTTCTGTGATTTCAGCTGTGCTGTTTGAGACTGCATCTGTGCGATGTGCTCTGTGGGATTGTCCATCTGCTGAAACTGCAATGTCAGACTGGATAGGACTTCTTCTGAGATACTCTCAATCCGGCCACTTGCTTCAGTGGCATCTTCAGGATGATCTACCCTCGGGGTGCTCTCATCACCGGTACCTGCGCAGTACCCTGAGAGTTTCCCTGAGGAGCTGGAGCTGATGGAACTGGATCTGAAGTTGCAACTGCTGCATTGATGCTATGCTGATTTTTCAGTTCCTTGACCAAGGTGTTGATCGTATTGATGAGTTTGCCAGACCCATCTTTAGCACCCTGATTCTTCTGTGGCTGTCTCTGATTCTGAAAAGGACTCTGAGCCGGTGGCTTACCCTTGATCTCCTTTCCATCATTGGTACTGGTGGCCCAACAATCCTTCTCGATGTGGCCAGGACGACCACAACGATGGCAAGTCTTATCTTTCTGTGATTGTCCTTTTCCTTTTCCTTTGCCCTTGCCTTTACCACCTTTTCCTTTGTTCTGATTCTGATTGGACTTCTGGCTGCCATTCTGATTCCAATTCCGATTTTTGTTGGATCTGTCATATGGCTTATGGCCACGTCCTCTGTCCTTATCCTTTTTGGCTGGACCTCCAGATGACTGTTCCTTCTGCCCTCGATAATGAAGAGTCTCTGACTGCTTCGAATGAATGACATAGTTCAAGTCGAGCAGTATCTGTGTGGTTAGTGACCACGACATATTATTCCTTTCTGTCTCTGTCAGGAATCGTAAATGGAACTGTTTGCGAAGATCTGGATCTATGCTGTTGACAAATCTGCCCTTTATCAACACATCTTCCAGTTCAACTGCTGCCAATGCAGCCAGTGAAGTGAATGTGCGTAGATAATCTGAGAAAGTCTGGTTTCCTTGCATCAGTGACATTAGATGTTTTTTAGCCACGGATCTTTTATGGGGGTTACCAAACTGTCTGAGGAAAATCCCTCTGATCCCTGCATATGTGGCATCTGGTTGATTTGCCACGACCTGGAAATAGTGTCGGTCATTATTCTGTATGAGGGTCAGGAAAACTGTGATCAGGTCTTTGTCTGGAACTCCTGGATACGTGAATTGGAAGTATCTATCCACGGTTTCCAACCAAACCTCTGCGTCCAATCCTGATTTGTATTCCTTTGGTGGTGTCATTTTCACCTTGGGAACCAAACTGGGTGGTGCTGATGCTGGTGCTGGATCTGCATCTGGATCTGTGAAGATCATTGGAGGATTGTCTGCAGTATATTCATCATCTGGTTCCTGAGGCTCGTTTTCAGGATCCCGATATCTGCTCATATCAGGCTTCATGCGGCTGATATTGTCGAAGAACCCTATCTTGTCGAATCTGGTCTGGGTATTATCATAACCAGCGTGCCATTTTGGGATCTTGAAACGACTGTATGCATCATATGAGCCTAAGATGTCAAAGAACCATGTAGACGGATCTGCATTGATGGGTGGAATATCTGGATCTTCTGCTTCTGCCATCTAAGAAAAACAAAACACAACACCAAAATCTCTTCAGCTAACTGAGTGTGTGTTGATATATATATACCTATGTTATATATGGTATATCTGTATATTATGATGAGGTTATACATATACATATATCCACCTTCTTCCCCCCTCAAGGAAGTGTGTGATACAGTGGCAGTTGTCAATTGCCAATACCTCATTCAGCATGCATTCCTATAGGAACCAGCTGTTACAGTTTTAGGGTTGCAGCCCTACAGTCCTTGGGTTGTAGCCCTGCAGTTTTTGGGTTGTTGCCCTACAGTTCTAGGGTTGTTGCCCACAGTATTATCATGTCTGTGATGATTTAGCATGATATAATAATGCCAAAAAACGAAGTTTTTTCGAAATAAAACTGGCATTTTAGGGCATATGTGGTTACAGTGGCCCTGTTAAATCGAGCAATCCAAAACTGAAATCTGAAATCTAACGTAGAGCAAAATCAGCCAAAATCGAAATTTGGAAATCTGACGCAAAGCAAAATGAGCAAAATGAACATTGGAAAATCTAAAGTGGAGCAAAATAACACATATAACATCTAAAAAATCAAGCATTCCAAAAACTGAAATCTGAACACTAGCGTAGAGCAAAATCAGCCAAATTGAAACTTGGAAATCTAACATAGAACAAAATGACAATAGCAGACTCTGAAATCAAGCATTCCAAAACTGAAATCTGAAAATCACCGTAGAGCAAAATCAGCCAAAACTGAAAATCGGAAATCTAATATCGCCATGGTGGATTAGCCGAGTGGATAGCTAGCCGGAATAAGTTGAAATATTACTTCGACCGTGCTGGATCGATCCCCGGTGGAATGTCCGTATACCATTTCCCGTCGTCTTAGCCGAGTGGGTTAATCGCTGTATTGAGTTTCGATAAAGCGTTGCACTCCGAGCACGTGGTTACGATACCGGCGCAATGACCTTGAGTACGGGAAAATAAACGCTTGTTGACCAGTCTGCGTATTCGGAATAATTAATTCCGGATGTCGTATCGAATAAAGGAATACCAGAGTACGATTGTCGTACGTAAATGGGTCCGTCGAATTTATAAATTCGACGGAGTGGTCCTTGTAGGTACGGTCTCAAGTGACGGTTGGCGATCGTGGCTGCGCGAGCAAGTTCCATAATATTATGGAATTAAAAATGATAAGGGAAAGATCCATATTACATGAAACGGGAGTCATACCTGAGAGTGGCACCATAGAGGAAGCACCCAGCTTTCAGGAACTTTGCACAAAAAATAGGAAAGAAAACGAGGTTGTAAAGGCCGCAGGGGAATTGCTAGGCAACTATGTGAACCCCCACCCTTCCCCCAGCCCCCATGGGGCTAGGGCCCCGTAGGGCTCCGGCTCTGCGGGGTTACCACTGGCCCAGGGGCCGGAGCACCCGTGGGCTTTTCTCACTTCATCACCACCACCGCCCACTCCGCTTCCATCACCATCGTGCATCAGCTCCACGACCTGCTGATGTTTTTTCCGACGCTGGTGGCAGACACGCTTAATTAGTGCCTTGTCACCCATGCTTCCATGCTCTGTGGAATGCTTCCTGCCTTGCAGACTGTCATGTATGAGGGGAACTCGAGTAGATCGTTCCGAAGGCATTGCCTTACTCATCGACGTGAATGTTTTATTATTATTATTATTATCTAATGTGGAGCAAAATGACACATATAAAAATCTGAAATTGGTTTGTAAAATCTGAAATCAAGCATTCCAAAAACTCAAACCTGAAATCTAACATAGAGCAAAATCAGCCAAAATTGAAATTGGGAAAATCCAACGTAGAGCAAAATGACAAATGCAAAAATCTGAAATCAAGCATTCCAAAAACTGAAAACCGACATCCAACATAGAGCAAAATTAGCCAAAATTGAAATCGGAAATCTAACGTAGAGCAAAATGACAAATGTAAAAAATCTGAAATCAAGCATTCCAAAAACTGAAATCAGAAAACTAACGTAGATCAAAATAAGCCGAGATTTGAAAAATTGGAAATCTAACGTAGAGCAAAATGACAGATGCAAAATTGCACTTTCGTATTTTCTTTCAATTTCAACAAATGCAACAATCTTGATTATTATTGCTAATTAATTACAAATGCAACCGACTCCGGCCCTTGTGTTCACGGCAAGGATCGAGCGTATTCGCAAGAAAACAAGATGTCGAGGAATTCAACAAGTTATGCACAACGTGCAGACAACATTGCAGTTGTTAATGCATGGTGAGATATGCAATAATGTGGCCTGCTCGCACACAAACTGAAGTATACATTCAAGGGAAATACATATACCGAAGATTTTTTTTGTTGATAATCAAAGTTCCAACTAAATGCGGAGACAAAGAACACTCAGCCATAATCTAATGATAACGAACACGGAGCAACGATATGTTAATTGCCATTTTTGTGGTCAAGATTGATAACACTTTGGATGCACTATTCGTGTAGGAAATAATCCGGGACAAGAATACAAAGCCCCATGCATCCGTATACTCGAAATGCCAACGAGGAAATACTAATACTTTTTTACATACCTAATCAAGGGGTAAAACAATAATCGGACAAAGTTCATGCAAGCAAATAATTAAATCATGGTATGACAAGTACTTTAATATAAGTCTATCAAGTCAAGTTTAATCATTGTCCAACATCCGGATCAAATTGTTCCTGTCAAAGTAGCAACCATCAATTGTCAGGACAAACCTGCAACCAATGTGGAACCATTTGTTCCAGGCAAAAGAAATCCCGCCCCAAGGGACAAACAACTCTTCCAAGAAGAGCGCCTCACACCGTTTGAGGGCTTTCCATTTTTGCAGGCTCCAACGGGCATTCCCCGTGGCCAACTGCCAAACATTGTCCCCACGGAACACACACAACCCTCCCAGGAAGAGCACCTCACAACTTGAGGATTTTCATTTTTTGCAGGCGGCTCCAACGGGCAAACCCCGTGGCCTTCTGCCAAAGTATGTTGCCACACGGGACATCATTCAAATAACTCATCACAACAAAGTATATCACTATAATTTATTTCAATTCACCATTAAAGTCATAAAGACTTCCCAAGAAACCACCAAATAAATTCCACCCCAAGAAGGGAAAAAGGAATAACACAACAGATTCACACCCGCAGTTCTCTACACACAGACGACTGACCACCGTAACACAAGCTAAGTAGATTTCAAACAAATAAATTCAAACCGGGTCCCGCAACTGGGCACACTTATAACCTAGTAATTGATAAGTGTAAGTGTGACGGGGAGACAAGGTGGGAGAGAGGAGGGGAGAGACCAGAGAAAATTAACTACCTGGATTGGCTGCCGGGGTGAAGTTGGTGGGCTGGTGGCCCACTTGAGGTGACCAAGTCCGCAAAGAAAGTTTCCTCCCGTCCGGAGTTGGAGTCAAAGCCGGGGCTGAGGGTGCTCCAGCGTTGAGCCCATTGGGCATACCGTAATACTGCAAGTAGTGCAGTGCGCGGATACACCCGTAGGCGAGAGGCGCTTGAGGAAATAACGGCGTTGGAGGGAACGAAGATTGGTGCGGTCGGGCACCGTGATAGCGCACACCGTGATAGAGAGCAGCGCAGAGCACTACACCCCCGAGGCATTCACAGGAGGGGAGGTCCCAACACAAGGCACCAGAGGCACCAGAGACACACGATTGGAAACGCAAGATTGTCCGAGATTGGAGACGCAAGATTGGAGGCAACGTCTCCTTTTAGGGGCCGGAACAAGAGTCGCCGTTCCCGCAACACCCAACCGAGTCGCAGTCATAGGATTAGGTACGCCAATTCGCGCACAAGGTCCGACACCGTACCGGTTGTCCTGCCGAGATTCCAATGGGTCCGCAGCAGGACAACCGGAGCAACCTCCACCATTGGGGTTGCACAAAGAATTCTTCATTTCGAAAAAGAATTCTTCATGACGGACGTCTCATTGCGGTCGGCAACAACGCCCCACAAGACAATTCTCGAAAAAGGAGGAGCATATCGCCATTCCCAAGGAGGCTCCGAAGTCGGAGCAACGAGCACGCGCAACGGATGATTAATTCAAAGAAGTAAGTTATGACGAAGAACTTCGCGAGTAGAGGAGCCCGGCAAGTAGGTCGCACCCGTCGTTGTTGGCGGAGAAGTAGTCACACCATTGGAGACAACAGCAACTCCCGGCCCAAATTCTCATCGGCCGGTCTTGCGGTTCTCGCTACAGCCCGGGTGGACCTGAATTGCATCATCTGACCTACGCAACGAAGTTAGAAAGTACGAAACTCATGATTGAGAAAGAAAAATGAACAAAACCACTGGGGAAAAGCGTAGACTCGTCAGCAGGCAGGAAAAATGAGTGTTTTGCAACACGAAATTGCAAGTTTTAAAGCAACACCAGCGATACCACCGGAGATGAACAGACGCTTGTGATCGCAATTCAGAAACGATCTGGCTCCCTGATGACGTGTCATCGCTGTGATGGGAGAATGCCAAGGATCAACAGAGTCTGGGGAAAGAAGGAAGACTGAAAGAAGGCGAAAACACGACTAATATCTGCCAAGTATGGTAGTTGAGCTTGACCGTGAATATGAATTATCAGAAACGAACTCAACGAACTGATGTGAGACTGGATCTCTTGTAACGTGATAAAGAAATTCAAGTAAATTTTCTAAATTTTTAATGTCTATATGGGTTATCATTTTATGGCATACAGTGCAGTAAGCCTTATAATGATAATGGCGGTGGTCTCGGTCAATTATCATTATAAGGCTTATATCATTATAGGACTTACTAAGCCTTATAATGATAATTATCATTATAGGCCCTTATAATGATAATTATCATTATAGGCCTTATCATTATAAGACTTACTGTACTGTAGTTGTATATGTATATATCATTATAGGACTTACTAAGCCTTATAATGAATTAATGATAATTATCATTATAAGGCTTGCCAACTTGGTGGTCTCGGTCGGGTATCATTATAAGGCTTATATCATTATAGGACTTATCATTATAAGGCTTACTGTACTGTACTTCTATGTAGTCGTGACATGCGATGGTGCGGTCGGGTGGGCCAGCAACTTTCCCCCCACACCGGCCAGTTTTCCTCTAGTCCGGTGATTGGCCAGACGAGAGGAAAAGTACTTTTCCCCCAGGGGAAATTTCCCATGAGGATACCAGAGGTACTCTTTCATCGTTCTCACTCTGCTTCGCAAATACTCGTGAAATGGTGGAAGTGCTGAAATTACGATATTGATGTCTTTACAGCTTTGCAGTTGTCCCAAGGTTCTTGCTTGTAAATTTTCTTGAGATCTTGCCGGCGTAGAATCATGGGTTAAGAGAATGCACCAATCGACATTGACCATGCGAAGGCCTCACGAAAAAGTCTTGTTGTTCTCTTGCTGTTGCCTGCTTCTTTGGCAAATCGAAGATTTAAGACACCAAATCGCTCGCCGGGGAGTGGCATCTCTCGACAAGCCCAACCATCTGCTACACGACCTAGCTGGTAAATATCCCATCCGACATGTATTTGTACCCACGTCAATCCTTCGTGTTCAAGCGTGCTGACCAGCGAACCCTTATTCGTTTGTCACCTCTATGTGGTCGTCGTTTATAGCACTTTGGCTTCGGACTTAAACACTCTGCTGTCAATATGTATATTACTAACCTCTTCTAAGGTCTGTCTGTTTTACATAATCCGTATTTTGAACCTCAGAATCTTCAGAAATGAAGGGTTCAGCCTCAAACAGCTTGAATCTCAGCTTTCGCACTTCGGCTGTTGCACAAAAAGTGTCTTCTGCAGTACCAGCAGCTCTCAACGAGGTGACTTTTGTGCCTCCCCCAACTGCGCACTTCATACAGCGTGACGATTCTATTTCAGATTATCGCATACACGTCGCCCCTTACTGCGCACGCAGCCTGTGTGCTAGGCTTGGAGCCTGCTGCGTACAACACAGCCTTCTCCTCCTATTCAAAAGCGGCTTCCGCTTCTTCCACCAGCGAGTGCTCTGCAAGGCGTCTCGCGGCTCCCACCTCTTCCAATCTGTTCCGTATTTTGATGACTGTAAGATTCTCAAGGGAATCTAAGGCCAACTTTACATCAAGCAGGTATTCAGTGATACCGGAAATGGTACAGAACTTTCTCTTGAAGAAATTGCGTTTACAGTGATATCTCACTATCCTGAACGTGTTTACAAACAACGCAGCACATGGTTGCACGGCGCTTTAGAGGCGCTCGTTCTTCGTAAGCAAGGACGAGTGAGTACAGGTAGGCGCCGCAGTAAGCCACTCGCAAGTGGTGAAATTCTAGGGGCTGCCGTATCTCGTGCCCTGAGTATCCGAGGAGCTCTTACCCGACAGGCCGAATAGCGGAACCTGCCATACACGGGACTGCAATTGCATGCAGGAAACACAAACAAATCTTTGTATCAATCTTTAGACGGCTTGATATAACTTCTAGCTACACATGCCAGACGGTTTCATGCGATTACGTGAACTGCACGTGCTTCCAGCAACATTGGCAGAATGGTGGGGTTCCGCCGGCTCTCTTAATTAACCTGATGATGGGCCTGGTGCGGCTCAGATTGCTTCGGGTGCTGCGGTGTAAGTTGGGCCTAGGGTTCCTCGGTGGAGGTCTCAAACGGAAGCCTTCCGACTGGGTTCCATGTTTGGGTATAACCTGGTGGCGTCAGTTGTGATGACGCAGTAAGGAGTAGGGCTCGGCTTGCCAAGCGCAGGCGACTTCGTGCGCGCGGTGCTTCGAGCTCGCGAGATGTACCCTGCTAAGTTGTGGTATTTCATCTGTGATGACGACACCTATGTGTACGTGGATAGCCTACGTGCATACTTGCAAGGCATGCCACACACCGAGCCTATCGCAATCGGAAAGAAGGATGGTGGCTCGATGCGGTCTGCACGCTGCCGTGGCGCACGCTCCGAGAACGGCATCAAGAACTCCTACTTGAAAACTGGGTGGCTAAATGGTGGTGCTGGCATCGCCATAAGCCGAACACTTGGTGTGCTCAAAACACTCCACACTAAGTAGCTTTCTTTTCCCGCCATGAATTTTCCCCAGGTTGCTCCTGTGTTAGGCTGTGTGTGTGGTGTGTGAGTGGCATAACCATGGATCAACGGGTCCCATCCATCGACCGTGAGCCACTGGGGGGCATGCCAGCAGGGTCCGCTCACTCCGTAACCCTGGGACCAACTACTGTTGGGCGATGATCGGTCACATCGTATCATCTTTCCATGCTGCTTTGCATGTGGGTTGGGAATATGTATGAGTTTGTGGTATCTTGTCACGGCCCCGTCCTGCTCTTGATTTGCTACTCACATCCACTGGGATGATGGTGGGCTGGCTTTTGTTGGCCGATCTCATGCCGTTCAGTGTGGTGAGTGTTGATTTGAGCCTGATGTGCTTCGTATCAAACCGCATTCCCTTTGTTTCAAGGTCTTCTCCTCTCTTTGAAGTCGGATGCAGCCCATGTGCCTTGTGCTGTTGCCTCTTCGAAGTTGGTTTCGATGCCAAGAATCGAAGGGAAATGGGTGAACCTAGAGCACGCCACATAATGCCTGAACGAAAAGCATACGCAAACAAAACGCGTTTATGTGTTTGGTGTTGTGGTCACGGATGGCGGGGTCAGCGTACCGTATTACCGAGGACGATTTGCATTTCTACGAGAGTGGGTGGGCAGATACAGGTTCAGATGTTGCGTTTGGATGTGTGATACAGGTGCGGCCAATGTGTTGGAATTCTATAGAGGGTAATTTGCAAAAGCGAGCGTAAACTTTCATTCTCAAAAGATATACCAGTTCGCAGCTTGAAACGCCACGAACATTAGCGCCCAATCATTACTGATTGGGCAGTCTAAGTGAAAGTTCACTAATTAGAGTCTGACGTGTCACTGTCGAGTTCATAACGACTGCAGTGACACGCCTGCGATGGGCCGATGAACTCTCCGGCCCACTTTCAGAAGATGGGCCGCGAGCTATTACACACTGTGTCTTGCCGATGGTCATCATATGATCCAACGGCCACGATTAGTTCAGCAGATCTACAGATCTAGATCTAAGGGTTTCTTTAGGGTTTCTTTAGGGTTTCTTCAGGGTTTGAGCATCCTGATTACTAGACAAGGCCTAGACAGTCATGCTTTACACCAAACTGATCAGCAGACACTGCAAATTCCAATACCCCTTCTAAAGGGTGACTGTCTAGCTAATGCCAGTTCTCGGGTATGGTGCCCCTTCAGTCTGTCACACCCAGTCTTAGGGATGGTGCCCCTCCAGCTCCAATGATATGGGGATGGTGCCCCTTCAATCCTCATTGATCATCACGAGGCAGATTCATGACACCTAGTCGTTCTGTGTGTACTCGAAAGATGGGGAGTGCAAGTGGTTTGGTCATGATGTCAGAGGTGTTGTCATCTGTTCCAGTGTACAGAGCCTCTGTCTCCTTGGCCTTAATCAGCTCCCGAATGTACATGTTTCTGACCTCAATGTGCTTCGACCGGGAGTTGTTCACATAGTCAGTGACAAGATGGATAGCTCCTTGGTTGTCGCAGTACATGGGTACTGGTCTGCATATATCCACCAATGAGTCCAGCACGTTGAGAACATACTTCACTTCCCGAGCCCCTTCTGACATGGCAATAATCTCGGCTTCGGTGGTAGAGAGTGAGACGCACTCCTGAATTATGGATGAGAAGATCACTAGACTTCCACAGAGAAAGACAGCGATGCCAGATGTGCTTCTTCTGGTCATCTTGCATCCAGCATAGTCAGCATCAGTATATATAGATAGTGGCAATGTTTTGCTTGGTCCAGTACCATCATGCCCCCCTGGCACTGATGCAGTGCGCAATACCAGTTCATACTTGATGGTGCCCTTCAGGTACCTGACGACCTGCTTCAGTGCCACGAAGTGGTCCGGGCCATATGTAGCACAGAACCTTGACAATACTGATACTGCCGCCATAATATCAAGTCGGCTGCAGCGAGCCACCCACTGTAGTTGTCCTAGAAGAGCTCGATAGGGCAAGGACCCTTTGCCGTCAGCAGGAGCCAGCGCAGTGCCAGGTGACATCGGCAAGCTCGCTGGTTTGGCTTCATCCAGACCATAAGTGTTGATCATCTGAGAGATGTAGCCAGACTGAGATAAGTATGCTGTGCTACTGCCCAAGCGCACCCCGATACCCATGACCAAGTCCAGCACCCCAAGATCTTTACACGCATACTGCGTGTGGAAAGCGGTCACAAAGGTGTCATACCAAGACTTGTCATTGGTGGCCACCAGGTAATCATCTACGTAGGCCAGAATGATGACCTTGAGAGCGGCGTCCCGGATGAAGTACAGACATGGCTCCACGTCGATCCTCTGCATCCTGGAGTCATAGCCCATGATGAATGCATCGGAGGTGTCAAACCACTCCCTACCAGCCTGCTTAAGTCCATATACTGCCTTGAGCAGTTTGGCACACCTGTGCCCCCCATAGACTAGTCCTCGGGGAAGGCGGACATACAAATCCTCCTCAAGCACCGAGTTCAGGAAGGCAGTGTCCACATCCATGTGGTAAACCACCAGGCCAAGGTTCAGGGCCAGGGTGATAACAATCCTGACCGATGACAATTGTGTGCACGGCGCAAAAGTGTCATAATAGTCCACTCCATACTCCTGCTTGTTACCTCGCACACATATCCGGCTCTTCCTTTTCAGGAGCTGCCTGTGCTTGTCCAGCTTCACCTTGAGGACGAGGGACATGTCCAGCAGCTTCACCCCAGCAGGCACATCCTCCTCGTCCATCATGAGTAAAGCCTTCTTGATCTGCACCAGTGCCTCTAGCTCATCCTGGATGGAGTTGAGCCATTCAGCACAGTCAGGTGAAGTCAGGACTTGAGAGTGACTCTTCGGCTCGGTGACTCCCTCTGGCAGTAGGGAGCTTTGCACAGTGGGTGTCTCATCAGCCTTAACACCCAGGCACGTGTGTGCAGGTGGAAATTGCACATTTCTCTTTTGCTCGAATCCTCATTTGCCAAAGGCAGGCACTGCAATACATTTCATTAAAATGATTTTGTAAAGTGTTTAAAATGCATAAAGTGCTTTTTGAATGCTTTCTAAATTCTAGTTTTGATGAGATGTCCAGACTGTCTGTACACGTCACCAAAAGGAAAGAGTCCTCTGGGTCGGGAGCGGTGGGAAGAGCAAAAGGAACAGAGCTGAACAGGCGTGTCGCTTCGTGGCTACTTGTACATCCTGTTTGTGTCACGGAGCTACATGTGTCATTCGGCTCTACTGCAGCAGGAGTCACGGATTCTGAAGTCTGAAACCACAAAAATTCTGTTGCACTCCAATTTGAACATTTCTCTTTTGCTCGAATCCTCATTTGGCATGAAACCAAAGATGAAACTGTGAGGCACACAAAAGAAATCTGATCTCTGTCACTGTGGCCATGTTAACCAAGCGAAGTAGTAGTCCATGTCTGTGTCCCTCAGAGCTGTCGGGTCGATGTAGTGCTGCACTGCCGAAGAGAACTGTGACCAGCCTCCAAAGAAGCACAGTTTCTCCATTGCAACACCCACAGCTCGAGCACACGTCGTGGCACCCTTCCGGGTGCTGTGTGCAGAAAAGTGACCTCCTTCCGGGGGTCTGCAGTCAAGCTCGCTGAGAGCCAGACCAATCCAGTCATTTGCCACTGAAGCCTTGAAGTTCTTCGGGTCCTCGGGTAGCAGCCAGTAGGCGTCAGGTTGAGTCTTCTCAGAACTGTTCCAAGCCGTGTCACGGTGGAAATCCCAGTGCTCGATCAGTTCCTTCAAAAGAGCCACCCCCTTCTAGGGGATGCACAGGCGTCTCTTCACCAGGTGATGCCGCCGTCCTTTCTCTTTTAGCAGCACCACCAAGAACTCACTGTCGCCACAATGAACGTGCTGCCGTGACAACCAAGTCCCCGTGTCCGGTCTGCCGAAGGTCACGAAGGCAGCAACCACGTAGGCGAAGGCTCGCAGTAGCCGCAGCTCCTCAGGCGATCTCGGAGTCAACTTCAGCGCTGCTTCGTGCACACGTCGTACGTGTGCCGCCGGCAGCCACGTCCGCTGGGTCTCGATGTTCTCCTCTTGCACTGCCAGCTCCGCCTGGATGGTCGCCATCCCTTTCACAGCTCGGGTCACAAAACGACCCTTCGCTGGTCCAGGAAACCGTAGGTCCTCGTGGTAGTTGTTGATGGCAGACAGGTACGGCTGCGAGGAGGCCGACTTGATGCCTCCGTCCTTCAACAGAGAGGCGATGTACACCAACACCGTCGCCTCCGATGCTGGCAGCCACGGCCGTTGGTGTTGCTCACAAAATAAAATGAAGCGCCGCGCCTTCGGTCCGTAGTTGCTCATCGTCGTGTCCAGCAGTGCTTTTCTCTGCATTGTCACTGCCAGTTCCGTGAGCCGGGAAGGTCCCAACTCACCCCTCCACCGCTCACAGAGTGAGCGCGTGAGGAAGTTTTGTACAGCACCACCGCGCTTGTACTCTTCGTAGTCGCCTCCGCTGATCCGCTCGATGTTCTCGCCGTCCGCGTCCGCTGCCTCGTCCGTCAGCTCTGACACGCTGTTGATGATTTTGAAGTTCTCCTCGGACAAGTCCAGTGTCTCCTCGTCGCCGTCGTCGTACAGCACGTGCGCCTTCCCGTCCTCGTTGAACTCCTTCACCACACCCGGGTAGAAGCAGTCATCGTCCTTCCAGAACACCTCGATTTTAGAGCCCACGGTCACCTTGCCCGCTGTCGTACTCGTAGCAGAGCTCCTTCGTACTTCAGCAGCGTAGTAACTCACGGGCGCGCCTCGATGAAGAACATCACAACGTCCCACTTTGAGGGCCCAAGCAGCTCGGACCCTCCCAGCTTGCTCGGAGTGAACAGGTCCCTGCGCCGCGGCATGATCACCACCTCGGTGACCAGGGCCTCCAACTCCCTGAATCAGGACTGTCCCGGCCAGTACGGAGCCACCACCGTAGCAGCGGCCCCCTCCTCCCGCAGCTTGTGCGCCACCTCGTCCAGCAGCGCCCACGGGGGGTTCACCCAATTGTTTTCCCCCCGCCAGTCGTACGTCAGAGAGTCCACACCTTCGCACTTCGGGTCCTTCCACGCAGCGTAGTACCGAGGAAGCTGCGCGGAGATCTCGGAAGCGAACCGGTCGACTGTGTAGGGGCCCCACTGCTTGTTGGCCCACACGAACCAGTCTCGATTGAGCCGCCAGTCGTCCAAATCCTCACAACGAGAAAGGTTGTCGGCCCACACGTTGGCCTCGCTGCGGATGTAACGAGCCTGCAACTCGATGTCGTGCAGATCCAGCAGCAGCCAGAGCCTCCTCATTCTCCTCATCAGGTCCGGGTTTCTGGAGGTGAAGTGCGAGAGCATTGCCACCACCGCCTGGTTGTCGCAGTAGAGCCGTACGACCTTGCCCTCCAGCTCCTGCAGGAACGCCTGTACGGTCTTGTACACGGCCTCCAGCTCCAGGTGTGTGATGTGCCAGTTGCGCATCTCGTCTGGCCAGAAACCTCACGCGGGGCACTTCAGGTTCAACACTCCTCCCCAGGCCGTCATCGAAGAGTCTGTGTGCACCTTCGCTCTCGTCGGGGATCTCCAGATCTTGCGCCCGTTCCACCTGCTCATCACAGGCAGCCCGGACCACCATTCTAAGTCCCCCCGAGCTGCACGCGAGATCTTTACCTTCGCTCCCCAGTTGCGTTTCTCTGCCAGCACGAAGTAGAGCTCACGTAGGTAGAGCCGCGCCGCTGGTACTGCCAAGTACACGGATTGGCAGAGTCCCGTGAAGGAAGCCAGTTTCCTGGCAGGAATCCACCTCCGATTTCTTGCTGCGTCGCACAGGATCTCCTTCGCCCTGGTGTGGATCTTGTGTACCCGTCGTTCTCTTACACGGAATTGTCCCAGCTTCAGGTCCACCTCCAAACCGAGGTGCTCCACCACCTGTGTAGGCTCCCATTGGCCCTTCTTCTCGTTCCGCCGTAGGCCCAGTCGATGAAGCACCAGTTGAACTT
This sequence comes from Cymbomonas tetramitiformis, assembly GCA_001247695.2. Lineage (NCBI taxonomy): Eukaryota > Viridiplantae > Chlorophyta > Pyramimonadophyceae > Pyramimonadales > Pyramimonadaceae > Cymbomonas > Cymbomonas tetramitiformis. The sequence continues at coordinate 54,277 of LGRX02002552.1, read as the reverse complement.
TTTCTCGACGCGGAAAGCCTTCTCTCTGAGAGTCGACCAGCACCAGAAAATCGTCCATGTACGGTAGTACTCGCATTCCGCTGTGACGGTTCGCGTTCTCGCCAGCACCACCGGTCCTGCGACGGACTGACCATCGCTGTCGTACTGCGGAACCGTCCCGCAGCCTCTTGATTTCTCTGCGATCTTCCGCTGCCTGTGGAGAACGTAGAGCTTCCACCATCACGCATACGAACTTGCAGAACACCCTCGGAGCGTCGTTCCACCCGAGCGGCACCGCTGAACATTGAAGCAGGTCCCCTTGCAGGTCGAACTGCATGAAGCGTTGAAAGTCCGGGTGGATCCCCAGCGCATGAAAACCGTCCTGGAGGTCGAAGCTGAAGCACCAGTCGCCCGGTTTCGCCAGTCTCCTTAGTTTCTTCAGCGTCTCCATCTTCACGCGATTCTTCACACACCACTGGTTCAGCCATCGGAAGTCCACCACCAGTCTCCACTTGTTCGTACCCGGTTTCGGCACTAAAAAAGCGCGAGAAACATGAGATCTTCTCGTCGCTCTCGTCCAGGCACCGTTCTGTAGCAGCCTTTCCTTCTCCGCGTCCAGCCACACCTGCTGCTGCCGCGTAGCATCCCTCAGTGACACCCCGTGGTCGAACGGAGGCGGAGGCCCGCGCTTCCACCTCAACTTCACCCCGTGAGTAATCCATTGCATCACCTCGGAACTGGCGCCCGCCGCGCGCCATGCTCCCCTCCGCTGTCTCACCTGCTGTTGCACGGTGAGTTTTCCCCGCCCAGCGCCCGGAGAGGGCTGTTGCGCTGGACGGGGTGGCGGCACGCACATCACACATCGGCCGCGGGCTTTCCGCCCCGGCCCTTGCCGCCTTTTTCGGTAGGCTTCTTACCGTCCTTCTCCTCGTACTTCTTACGCTCCTTCGAGCGCTGGTCTCGGTCCCGTGGATTCACAACCCGCGTTTCCGCGTTCGCTACATTTTTCGACGTAAGGCTGAGCATCGCCTTGCCGCGGTTCTTGTCGAAGTCGTTCAGCCACTGCTGCAACACCTCATCTGCCACCACGCCGTCTGCTGCCTGGTAGACTCTGTCCTTCACGAACTGCAGTTTAGCACGTAGAGCGTCCGAGCCTCCCCGTTGTGAAGATCCAGGCTCCTGCTCCAGCTGCCCGCGCAGTTCCAGCATCGTCTACCTGTTGCACAGTAACGCGTACACGCCGTGCACAGAGTTGGTAACTGCGTGGAAACGTTTTTGCCACTCGCTGTTCGACAAATCGCAGTCCTCGTTCACGTCCAACGTGTCGTTGCATTCGCACACCACGTCGTGCAAATAAGACAGTGCCGGAGCCAGAACCAGGCACTCGTACTTCATTGAAGAGTTGGACTTCTTGGAGAGAGCGTCGTACGTCTTGTTGCCGTGCAGGTCGTACAACTGAGGCATTCTCGATGTCAGCGTAGCCGGCCGCGGCGGGAACGGGTTGATTGAGGCTGCTGGCACGTACGCCAGCTTCCTCCTTCTCTCCAGAAGTTGCTCGGCGGTCTTGGCTACGGTGTCCGGGTCAGAAGTCCCAGGCTTCGCTGCCACCTTCGCCTCCAACTCCACGTTGATTTGTGCTTGTCGTTGAAGCTCATCACGCAGCAGGCGATGCTCCTCTGCCTGCTGCCTCTGCATTTCAAGCAGCTCCCCTTGCTGCTTTTGCATGATCAGAATTTGTTGCATCAGCACGTCCTGAGTGGACTGTGCTGCCGGGGAAGGGGAAGCCCGATGTCTGGCTTCCCCGGGAGGGGAGGGAAATCCTTTGGAGACTTGCCCTTCGCAGTTCCAACCATTCTTCTCCCTCAAAGGAGTCACAGTGGAGTCAAATCGTACTACCGTAGCCGATGTGACGCCGTCGTTTGCAGTTGTAAACGCCGTCCCCGCGACTTCGCTGTCAGATCTCCCGTCGTCGTTCGATTGCCGTCATACAACCTAGTGGTCTTGTCACTACCTACTCTACTGTTTACAGGTGAAACAGGTGAAGAAAATCTTACAAAATCGGATTTGCAGTGTGCCTCACAGAGTACCGTAGGTACCCGTGAAGTTCCTGTTTGCAAGAGCAAAAGGAACAGAGCTGAACAGGCGTGTCGCTTCGTGGCTACTTGTACATCCTGTTTGTGTCACGGAGCTACATGTGTCATTCGGCTCTACTGCAACAGGAGTCACGGATTCTGAAAGTCTGAAACCACAAAAATTCTGTTGCACTCCAATTTGAACATTCCCCGCAGGTAGGTCCATGATGGTGAAGTTGGTGAGGAGGACCACGCAGTAGGGTTGAGCATGTGGTGCAATAGCGCGTCCACAAACCATGGCCTCCTCAGAGTCCCCCTTTCCAGTGACAGCACGCACCTTAGTGAACAGTGGATAGCGGGCATTGATACTCCCATATGTAGGGCAATCCCTCAGTAGTGGCAGGCGCTCACTGCCTGGCTCGAGACACGAGCTCAAGTTCACCCAGCACACGTCATCAGAGGTCTCCACCTTCACAACAGCCACAATCTCATCACCACCTTCAGGTAAGTACACACCTTGCTCCAACACAGCAGTCTCCAATAGTGTAGGTGGTGGATCTTTGTAGGGCGCATCCAGAGTGGTGGTCATGAAGTTGGTCTTGAGAGGAGTCACTGCAGACGGATCCCATGTGGTCACCACTTTGCCCAACTTGTTCAACCTCTCAGAGAAAGTGACCATACCAGAGTTGACCACCTTTCCAGACTCATGATCATACAGGAGATAGGCGGACGAGACCTCAAAGTGCCCCACATACCTGAGCTCACGTGCCCGGTTGTTGAGTTTATGCTCACGAACCGTGGGATCAATGAAAGGGTAAGCCAGACACCCAAACACCCGCAGCTGTGACAATTCCGCATGATTCTGCTGGATGAGGTAGTAGGCTGAAGTCCAGCCAAGGGACTTTCTGAACACACGGTTGAGGATATAGACAGCATGGCGGGTGGCCAAGGGCCACATGTCCACACCAAAGCCAGAAGTCAGTAAGAGAGCTCTGGCCATAGCTTGTACATCTCGGTGTGACCTCTCTACCCTCGTCTGTTTCTCGTGCAGATACGGGGAACCATGCCGTTGCTCAATACCATGTTGTTTACAAAATGTAGCAGTCTGCCCAGCAATCATGGTACTGTCACCATTAGTGTGAAGCACCATGTGGTAGTCACTGGACAGGCCCATGGTACCCCTCAGGCGCTTCACCTCCACCAGGTATAGCTTGAAGGCCTTGAGGTAGTCAGACTTGAGCTTGAGAAAGAAAATGCATATCCAGGTTGTGGAGTCATCAACAAATAGTGCGAACCGCCTGTACCCCCTAGCCCTGATCCTGAATGGTCCACATGTATCTGACCATACAAGATTTCCCAGCTCCTTGGATAGCTCCCTCCCCGTGGGTTTCACCGAGGGCCTGATGGCCTTGGTTAGCCTGCAGGCAATGCACCGCTCGGGGCAGTGCTGCACCGGGCTGCCAGAGTATTGTGACTCACTGATACTCATAGGAATACTCTGAGCGAACATGTGGTCAATAGGCTTGTCACCAATGTGGCCCAGCCTCACGTGTTGTAACATCTTGATGTCAAGCTGCTCTTCAGTGTGCGAGTCCTTAAACAACACCACCACGGGCCACTTAGTGTCCTCGATCCATACACGATCTTCTCCACAAGGCTCCAGATTGGCCACGTTGTAGCATGATGCCCTCGGTGCTAGAAGATCTTAGCACCAGCAGGGTATTCATGAATAATATTGAAGCGAGGGGTCAGGCTCCACCAACTCGCTGTGACCCATTTAGGCAATATGAACATAAATTTGGTGTTGGGAGGGTCTCTGTCAAAGTCAGTTAGGGCCTTCTGAAGACACTTCAGAATGATGTCATGGTCGAAGGGCGGGTTCCCATAGCGATGCCAGCCAGCCCAATCCTTGACAAAACATGTGTCAGTTAGGGTGCAATAATCATCCAGGATATGGTTGTCATCGGAGGAAAATAGCTCCAGGAGGAAAGGACCATGAGTGGTGAAGTGAGGCTTGGTGTCCTCAAACTTCCAGTCAAAACGGTCTCGTTGATCATCAGTATGCTTGGCAGCACAGGCTAGATGGGTGCCCAAAGTCTCATAGGTATCCTCATGCATAATATACTGGTTGCCAACCCTGGCAAAGGAGAACACGCCCCCCCCTTTGGACACAGCTCTGGCCCCAAAGCCCACAAGGAAACTTGCATCCTCGAGCGCCACCACCGACAAGAGGTTGAAGGGTTGTCCAGGTATGCAGTGTGTACCAAGAAGTTGTAGCCCAACCATGCGCCCAGACTTCACATCCTTCTTGGCAAAGGTAACAGAGCCACTGCCAGAGGAGCACACAGACTGACTCTGCACCACACTGAAGGTCTCACAGACCTCAGTGGCATAGTCCGCATTGAACACCTGAACAGAGTTGAAAATGTGCTTGGTGGCACCACTGTCCATAACAGCACACTTGTCCACAGCAGATCGAGAGCCAACACCGTCAGCACTCGCACCACACGCCATCTGAGCATGGCGACCATCAGGAGTACAGTACATACCACACGCCCAAGCATCAGAGGGCATCTGACCATCCACCTCACACGAGTCAGAGCCCAAGTCCAGGCTTGTGACGAGGTCATCAAAGTCATCATCACTGTGGTCTTCATAGTAGTCATCAGGGACCATAGCCACAGAACAGAGGCGGTTCTTGTGAGGCGGACGGAATAGTCCAGAGGTTCAATCATCAGAGGGGAGACTGTTGGAATCTGCAGTGTCTGCTGATCAGTTTGATGTAAAGCATGACTGTCTAGGCCCTGTACAACAGTCAGGATGATCAAACCCTGAAGAAACCCTGAAGAAACCCTATGAAACCCTTAGATCTAGATGTAGATCTGCCGAACTAATCGTGGCCGTTGGATCACATGATGACCATCGGCAAGACACAGTGTGTAATAGTTCACGGCCCATCGCAGACGTGTCACTGCAGTCGTTATGAACTTGGCAGTGGCACGTCATAACTAACTAAATAGCGAACTTTCACTTAGACTGGCCAATCAGTAATGATTGAGCGGCAATGTTCGTGGCGCTTCGAGCTGCGAACTGGTATATCTTTTGATAATGAAAGTTAGCGCTTGCTTTTTGCAACTTACCCGACTCTGAATCCCAAAAGGTTATGGGCCCACTTACGTTGTAAGTGAGGATCCATTTTTGTTTATCACGCAAATTTTCCGCTGCGCGTAAGAGAATTCACTATGGTCAAAGGGAGTAAGAGCTATAGCCAAGCTGCGACACCGCCACCTTCTGGTAGCGCGCCAGAATATGAAGTGTCTTATTCTGGCGAGTCGTCTTCGCGAGATGTTATGCTGAGTAACCAGCAGGAGGATATCTCGGCGCTTAAGGATATGGTGAAAGGTTTGAGTGCTCAGCTCTTCGATCTGCGCAACCTTCATCAGCCAGGCCTCAGCGCCGCTCCTGTCCCTGAGGACAAGCATCTCCCTTTGTCGCCCGCTGGTGGGCGACGTCCTTTACCTGGTCTTTCTCATATGACCAAGGGGCTTTCCGCGGACTCGTACTTTTCTGGCAAGGAATCTGACCAGGAAGGAATTTGGGACGAGTTTTGTGCGAGAATTAAGCCTTCTTTACGCCACCCTTCTCTAGCACTGCTGCTTTCGGCGTCTACTCCGCTCCAAGAGGTGAGGGAGGATAAACTCTATCTTGAGGAAGCAAATGAACTGTTTTATGACTTCCTCTGCCGTGTTACCACTGGCACTGCGAACGCTATCGTTCGCAGCTACGAGCAACATTCTGACGGTCACGGAGCTTGGCGGGAACTGGCCCAATTGCGACACAACACCAGCGCTGTCTACTTCATCACTCAGGTGGATAGGCTGCTGTCGCTACCGAATCAACTCTCGAGACTTGCCCCTCCTCTCTCCACGTTTTTGGAGTCGAAGGAGACACTTCGTCGTATACGCGAGTACTCCGCGAACACGCGCGTTACTCCTTCTGGCAAGCCTCTGTGTATGGAGACGATTGAGACCATCTTTTCTGCCATGGCTATTGTGCGACTGCACCCAGACTATATGCTCCTCAAGGCCAAATTCATGTCTGAGACCATGCCGACCGCGAGTGTGCTGTCGGCCCAAGTAACATCTCACTACGACACCATACTCGCCCCGCGCGCTGGTGTAGCGCAAACTGCCCACGCGCTGCATACTCAATCTGAGACTGCTGGTGCCATCGCTGACGACAGGCGTAAGCAGGAGGAGGGGAAGCGAACGCTGCTGGCTGTCAAGGTACCGTGCCCTGTGTGTCACAGACGCGGGCACTCTGCTAAGGACTGTTTCATCAAGAACGTCGAGAAGCGGGAGGCTTTCCTCAAGAAGGCTTCAGCGACCGCCAAGGCGGCGGTTCTCAAGAGGGTGGCTGACTACGAGAAGAATGGTAGCCTACCGAAGCCTGGTGAACATCTTGGCGCTGCAGCTGGGAAATCTGAGCTTTATCCTGGACTGGAAGCGGCTGGTGAGGTCCTTTTTGCCATTCGGGAGGCTAGTACATCTGACTTGCACCCTGGTCTATACGCGACTGGTGAAGATATATATGCCAGTCACTACGGTTCTGGGCTATTGGAATCTGGTTGTGATAGCATCTCTGGCTCGCTGACCTCTTGTCCAACCTTGGGCCAGCTATCCATGTGTCAGGGTTCCGAGCTGGTGGAGTTCTCGTTGTGTGAATTTCTGGAAGGTGAACACTCTGCCCTCAGCTCAGGGTCAGGTGAGAATGTTATATCCCACACTGCTGGCGAGGCGGAGCAGCACTCTGGTAATCTCAGCATCTCTGGGTCGCTGCCTTCCAGTTCGACCCTGTGCGAGCACTGGATATGTGGTCGGGGCTCTGTGCCTGTGGAGTCCCAGCCGTATGAGTTCCCAGTGTTCAATTACTACTCTGTCCTGGCGGACGTGGGCGAGCCTGAGCTCGTTGTGTCCCACGCCACTGGTGTGTACACCGAGGACAATGAGGGCACTGTGAGTGCACCTCGTGTGGAGTTGTCTTCAGTGGGGTGCCCTCCTCGCAGGACCAGGAAGAAGCGCCACTGCTACGTCCCCAGCAAGCATTCTCACAGCACCAAGGTTGTGCCTGTTTATGACTCGTGGGTCTACATTGATGTCCTTACTGCCTTCTTCCCTGACAAGGCTCGTCTGAAGAGGACACAGGCCCAGTGGGATTGTGGACGTGATCAGCACCTGGGTGGCATTTTTCAGATATCCCCCAGGCAATTGTGGTTCAAGCCTGAATTGCAACAGTGGCACTCTATCATGATGGCTGGGACTGTGGAGATATTCCTTCGTGCTTGTGACATACTTGACAGGGGCACTACCCTTCCTCGTGGTGTTGAATGTACTGTCAGTCTCGGGGTGATCCTCTACCAGCGCAATCTCATCAGGCAGCTTACAGATGACATGGATATATTGCTGAAGCTGGAGTCCGTGATGGTGCGCACCTCGCTGGCAGACCTGCACAGCTGGGCCTCTGAGCTCGGGAGGGCCACTAGAGCCTTGATACGGGTGGTGCAGGACTATGCAGGCATGCTGTCCCTCGATGAGGGGTGGGGTATCGATGAGTGCTCGGACTATGGCTCGGATGGTGATGATCCCCTACCAGACTTGGAAGATGCCTCTGACTCTGACGAGGAGGAGGAGGAGCCAGTGACAGGTGATTCTGGCTCTGCTGATATGGTGGGTTCCCCTAATTATGATCGGCTTCTTGCAGACCGGGATTCCTGGTCTTATCATCCGATGGGGGACAACTATATGCCTGGTCCTCTCTCCATCTCTGAGCTGCCTGGCAGTGACTCTGATTGCGAGGTTCCTGACCTTACTTCAGGTTCGGACTCTGCCTCAGATTGTGGTGATTCTCTGCCGGATCTGGAGGATGCCTCTGACTCTGACGAAGAGGAGGAGGGTGTGTACCATGGGCACTTTGACGAGGAGGAGGGCTATGTGGACCTTGGGCAGCCCGTTGAAGGAGTGGGTTACAACCCCTCTGATGATTGGGCCTCTGGACTGCTTTCTCAGCCTCGCAGGGTTCCCCTCTGCACTGTGGGTCTGCTCCCCAGTGACTATTATGAGGACGACTGTGGGGACTGCTGTGATGGTGCCTGTGATGACCTCGTCGAGGAGATGGATTTCCACTATGCTTCGAGTGGTGGGTGTACTCGGGTGCCTTGTGATGCTTGGGCATCTGGTGTGGCTGGTGCCTCTGATGCTGGCCATGCTCAGGTGGCATGTGGTGTGCGTGCTGGTGACGGTCGCACTCAGTCTGCTGAGGACAAGAGTGCTGTTATTGACAGTGGTGCCACCAAGCACATTTTCAACTCTGTCCGGGTGTTCAATGCGGACTATGACACTACAGCCTGTGAGACTTTCAGTGTGGTGCAGAGTCAGTCTGTGGACTCCTCTGGCAGTGGCTCAGTGACCTTTGCCAAGAGGGATGTGGAGTCTGGACGTATGGTTGGGCTGCAGTTCATGGACACGCACTGCATACCTGGGCAGCCCTTCAACCTCTTATCTGTGGTGGCCCTGGAGGATGCGGGTTTCCGTGTGGACTTTGGGGCTAGAACTTTATCCAAAGGGGGGGTGGTGTTTTCCTTTGCCAGAGTTGGCAACCAGTATATTATGCATGAAGACACATATAGCACTTTGGATACACATCTAGCCTGTGCTGTGACACATACTGACGATCAAAGAGACCGTTCTGACTGGAAATTTGAGGACACCAAGCCTCACTTCACTACTCATGGTCCTTTTCTCCTGGAACTATTTTCCTCTGATGACAACCACATCCTGGAGCACCACTATACCATCACTGACTCATGCTTTGATAAGGATTGGGCTGGCAAGCAATGCTATGGGAACCCGCCATTTGACCACGACATCATTCTACAGTGTCTCCAGAAGGCCCTCGCTGACTTCGCCAGAGACCCCTCCAACACCAAGTTCATGTTCATATTGCCTAAATGGGTCACAGCGAGCTGGTGGAGTCTGGTCTCTCAGTTTGACATTATTCATGAATACCCTGTTGGTGCTAAGATCTTTTCTGCACCAAGGGAGTCATGCTATAACGTAGCCAACCTGGAACCCTGTGGAGAAGATCGTGTGTGGATCGAGGACACCAAGTGGCCAGTGGTGGTGTTGTTCAAGGACTCGCACACTACAGAGCGACTTGACATCAAGATGCTACAACACGTAAGGCTGGGCCACATTGGTGACAAGCCTGTTGACCACATGTTCGCTCAGAGTATCCCTATGAGTATCACTGAGTCACAGTACTCTGGCAGCCCGGTGCAGCATTGCCCCGAGAGGTGCATTGCCTGCAGGCTGACCAAAGCCATACGGCCTACTGTGAAGCCCACCGGGAGAGAGCTATCCAAGGAGCTGGGAAATCTTGTATGGTCAGATACCTGTGGACCTTTCAGGATCAGTGCTGGGGGGTTCAGATGGTTTGTACTATTTGTTGATGACTCCACTACATGGATATGCATCTTCTACCTGAAGGTGAAGTCGGACTACCGCAAGGCCTTCCAGCAATATCGGAAGGAGGTGAAGCGCCTGAGGAGCACCATGGGCCTGTCCAGTGAGTACCACATGGTGCTCCACACCGATGGCGACAGCACTATGATAGCTGGACAAACTGCAGCCTTCTGTGAGGAGCATGGGATTGAGCAGAGGCATGGCTCACCGTACCTGCATGAGAACCAGGCGAGGGTTGAGAGGTCACACCGAGATGTGCAAGCTATGGCCAGGGCGCTCCTGCTGACCTCTGGGTTTGATGCAAGTATGTGGCCTCTGGCCACCCGCCATGCGGTGTACATCCTCAATCGTACATTCCGAAAGTCTCTGGGGTGGACTTCATCCTACTACCTTATCAGGAAGAAGCATGCGGACCTGTCCCAGCTGCGGATATTTGGGTGCAGGGCCTATCCCTTCATTGACCCCACGATCCGTGAACACAAGCTCAGCAACCGGGCACGTGAGATCAGATATGTTGGACACTCAGAAGTGTCATCTGCCTATCTACTGTATGACTGTGAAGCTGGAAAGGTGGTCAACTCTGGTATGGTTACCTTCTCGGAGAAGCTGGACACGCTGGGTAAGGTGATCACTTCATGGGACCCTTCTGCGGTGACCCCTCTCAAGACCAACTTCATGGCCACCACTCTGGATGCGCCCTACAGAGATCCTCCGCCTACACTATTGGAGACTGCTGTACTGGAGCAGGGTGTGTATATCCCTGAAGACAGTGATGAGATTGTGGCTGTGGTGAAGGTGGAAACCCCTGATGATGTGTGCTGGGTGAGTCTGAGCTCGTATCTTAAGCCAGGCAGTGCTCGGCTGTCACTGTTGAAGGATTGCCCATCATATGGCAGTGTCAACGCTCACTATCCGCTGTTCACCGAGGTGCGTGCTGTGACTGGGAAGGGGGACTATGAAGAGGCCATGGTGTGTGGACGTGCGCTTGGACCACATGCCCAGCCCTACTGCGTGGTGCTCCTCACCAACTTCACCATTATGGACCTACCTGGTGGAGAGGTTCGGTTTCCACCCACACATACTTGCCTTGGTGTGCGGGCAACTGGAACACCAGCTGCGCAGGAAGCCCTGCTGCCTGCAGGGGTCACTGAGCCGAGATCTCACGCCCAGGTGTTGACTGCGCCTGACTGCGCTGAGTGGCTCAGCTCCATTCAAGATGAGTTGGAGGCACTCGTGCAGATCAAGGGGGCTCTGCAGATGCTGGACGAGGGGGACATACCTACTGGAGTGAAGCTGCTGGAGATGTCTCTGGTCCTCAAAGTGAAGTTGGACAAGAACCGGGAGCTGCTCAAGAGGAAGAGCAGAGTGTGTGTGCGGGGGAACAAGCAAGAGTATGGCGTGGACTACTACGATACTTTCGCCCCGTGCACCCAGCTGTCCTCTGTGAGAGTTGTCATCACCCTCGCCCTCAACCTGGGCCTCACGGTGTACCACATGGACGTGGACACTGCTTTCCTGAACTCCGTGCTCGAGGAGGACCTGTATGTGCGCCTTCCCCGAGGACTGGATTATGGGGGGCACAGATGTGCCAAGCTACTGAAAGCTGTGTATGGACTCAAGCAGGCGGGTAAGGAGTGGTTCGACACCTCAGATGCATTCATCATGGGGTATGACTCCAGAATGCAGAGAAGTGACGTGGAGCCATGCCTGTACTTCATCCGGGACGCCACTCTCCAGGTGATCATCTTGGCCTATGTCGATGACTATCTGGTGGCCACCAACGACAAGTCCTGGTATGATACTTTTGTGTCATCCTTCCATGCGCAGTATGCATGCAAAGACCTTGGAGTATTGGACTTGGTCATGGGCATCGGGGTGCGCTGGGGGAGTGACACAGCATACCTATGCCAGTCTGGTTATATCACCCAGATCATCAGTACCTATGGCCTGGATGATGCCAAACCAGCGAGCTTGCCAATGTCACCTGGCACTGCACTAGCTCCTGCTGATGGCAAGGGAGCTATGCCCTACCGGGCTCTTCTGGGGCAGCTGCAGCGGGTGGCTCGCTGCAGCCGGCCTGACATCATGGCAGCGGTATCAGTTCTCTCGAGGTTCTGCACCACGTATGGTCTAGAGCACTTCATGGCCCTGAAGCAGGTGGTGAGGTACCTGAAGGGCACCAAGGACTACGAGCTGGTGCTGCGCACTGCTTCAGTGCCTGGGGGGGGTGGCACTGGACCAAGCAGGCCCTTGCCCCTATCTATCTACACTGACTCCGATTATGCTGGGTGCAAGGTAACCAGAAGGAGCACCTCTGGTATTGCAGTATTCCTATGTGGGAGTCTGGTTATCTTCTCGTCTATGATCCAGAAGTCTGTGTCCCTGTCCACTACTGAGGCCGAGATCATAGCCATGTCAGAGGGAGCTCGGGAGGTGAAGTATGTCCTCAACGTGCTGGACTCACTGGTGGACATATGCAGACCAGTCCCTATGTATTGTGACAACCAGGGAGCTATTCACCTGGCTACCAACTACGTGAACAACTCCAGGTCCAAGCACATCGAGGTGAGGAACATGTACATCAGGGAGCTGATCAAGGCCAAGGACACAGAGGCGCTGTACACTGGAACTGATGATAACACCGCTGACATCATGACCAAGCCCCTGGCACTCCCTATATTTCGTGAACACCGAGAGCGACTGGGTATCATGAACCTGCCTCGTGGAGACCAATGAAGACTGAAGGGGGCACCATCCCCATAAACTGGAGCTGAAGGGGCACCATCCCAAAGACTGGAGCTGGAGCCAGAAGACTGAAGGGGCACCATCCCAAGGACTGGGCATTGCTGACTGAAGGGGCACCATTCCCAAGAACTGGCAGTAGGATAACTAGACAGTCACCCTTTAGAAGGGGTGTTGGAATCTGCAGTGTCTGCTGATCAGTTTGATGTAAAGCATGACTGTCTAGGCCCTGTACAGCAGTCAGGATGATCAAACCCTGAAGAAACCCTGAAGAAACCCTATGAAACCCTTAGATCTAGATCTAGATCTGCTGAACTAATCGTGGCCGTTGGATCACATGATGACCATCGGCAAGACACAGTGTGTAATAGTTCACGGCCCATCGCAGACGTGTCACTGCAGTCGTTATGAACTTGGCAGTGGCACGTCATAACTAACTAAATAGCGAACTTTCACTTAGACTGGCCAATCAGTAATGATTGAGCGGCAATGTTCGTGGCGCTTCGAGCTGCGAACTGGTATATCTTTTGATAATGAAAGTTAGCGCTTGCTTTTTGCAACTTACCCGACTCTGAATCCCAAAAGATACCACCCACTCCTTCACAGGGCTTCCCACAGACATATCTTCTTCCTCGTCAGAGTCAGAGGCACTTTCCAGATCTGGCCTAGTATCTGAAGCATAACCACCATCAGAGGAGCCATCAGGGGAGGAGCCAGAGTCCCACTCAGCGGTCACAGACCAGTGAGGCGGACGGAATGGTCCAGAGGCCCAATCATAAGAGGGGATACCACCCACTCCTTCATAGGGCTGCCCAAGGCGCACATCTTCTTCATCATCAGAGTCAGAAGCACTGTCCAGATCCGGTATAGAGTCTGAATCAGAACCACCATCAGGGGAATCCAGTGCAGCCACAATCTCAGAATCATGTTGGTCTGCAAGGACATGACCATGATCAGAAGAATCCCCAGAGTCATAGCCACCCTGGTGTGAATGGTCATCGCCACAATCAGAGCCAGAACTTGAGTAATCAGGCCAGGCATCAGTCCCCCACCCCCCATCGAGGAAGAGCATGCTGCCAAAGTCCTCCACAGCCTGTATCAATGCCCTCGTGGCCTCTCCGAGCCCAGACGCCCAGCTTTGCAAATCCACCAGGGAGGTGCGCACCATGACAGGTTCAAGCTTAAGCAACATGTCCATGTGCTCGGTTACCTGCCTGATGACATGGAGCTGGCAGAGAATCTTCTTGACACTGACAGTATGTTCAACACCACGGGGAAGAGTAGTGCCTCTGTCGAGTATGTACTGAGCACGGAGATATATCTCCACCGACCCAGCCATCATGACAGTGTGCCAACGCTGCAAACCAGGCTTGAACCAGAGTTGCCTCGGGGAGATCTGATGAGTGTCACCCAGGTGCTGATCACGTCCACCATCCCATCGGGCTTGAGTCCTCTCCAGGCGAGCCTTGTCGGTTAAGAAGGCAGTGATGACATCAATGTAGACCCAAGAGTCATATATCGGCACAAAGTCAGCACGGTTGTGACGGCTGAGCAGAGAAGCATGCTTGTTGGGGACATATCAGTGGGGCTTCTTCTTGGACCATCGAGGAGAGTGTTGCTCTGAAGATAAGTCCACACGAGGTGCACACATCGTGCCCTCACTGCCCACAGCATGCTCACAAGCAGTGCCAGATACAGCGACCTCAGGCTCACACACCTCTGTCAGAACAGAGTAGTAATTGAAGACGGGGAGTACAGAGAACGGAGACTCCACGGGCACAGAGCCTCGCCCAAATATCCAGGGCTGGCATGGGGCTGGGCTAGGAGTCAGTGACTCAGAGATGCTAGAATTACCAGTCTCAGTTAGCCCAGAGCTCAGGTCACAGTGTTCACCGTATGGTAATGAAGATTCCACCGGTACAGAGCTTCGACCACACGTCGATAGCTGGCACGAGGTTGGGCAAGGAGTCAGTGAGTCAGAGATTTTAGAATTACCAGACTCAGTTAGCCCAGAGTGCATACCCCGCGTACTGGCATATACGTCCTCACCAGTCTCGTCCAGACCAGGGTGCAAGTCAGATGGACTAGCCTCTCGAAGAGCAAACAAAACCTCACCACTTTCCTCCAGGCCAGGATAAAGCTCAGACTGCCCAGCCGCAGCACCAAGATGCTCACCAGGCTTCGGTAAGCTACCATGCTTCTCGTAGTCTGCAACTCTCTTAAGAACGGCCGCTTTGGTAGCTGGAGAAGTCTTCTTGAAGAACGCCTCCCGCTTCTCGACGTTCTTGATGAAACAGTCTTTAGAAGGATGTCCACGCCTGTGACAGATGGGGCAGGGGACCTTGACGGCCAGTCGTTGCCGTTTTAATTCCTCCTGCTTACGCCTGTCATCAGCAATAGCACCAGCAGTCTCAGATTCAGATTTGTCGTCGGCGTGGTGCACTGCGTGGGCAGTGTGCGTCACAGCAGCGCGCGGGGCGAGTATTGTGTCGTAATGAGATGTTACTTGGTCAGACAGCACGTTCGCAACAGGGAGGGACTCGGCCATGAACTTGGCCTTGAGGAGCATATAGTCGGGGTGCAGTCGCACAATAGCCATAGCAGAGTACATGGTTTCAACCGTCTCCATACATAGAGGTTTGCCAGAAGGCGTAACGCGCGCGTTCATGGAGTACTCGTATATACGCCGAAGAGTCTCCTTCGCTTCCAGAAACGTCGAAAGAGGAGGAGCAAGGCTCGAAAGTTGATTAGGCAGTAAAAACAGCTTATCCACCTGGTTAATGAAATAGACGACACTAGTGTTGCGTCGTAATTTGGATAGCGCAAGCCAGGCTCCGTGACCGTCAGAGTACGGCTCAAAGCTGCGAACGACAGCGTTCGCAGTGCCAGTGGTAACGCGACAGAGGAAGTCACAAAATAGCTGATTCGCTTCCTCAAGATAGGACTCTTCCCCCTTCAGCACATGAAGTGGAGTTGATTCCGAAAGCAATAGCGCCAGAGAAGGGTGACGCAGAGAAGGACAAATTTTCGCAAGCCACTCGTCCCAAATTCCTTCCTGGTTAGAATTCTTGCCAGAGAAGTGCGAGTCCGCGGAAAGTCCCTTAGTCATATCAGAAAGACTTGGCAAAGGCCGTCGCTCACCGGCGAGCGACGAATTGGAATGCTGGTCCACAGGGACAGCGGGGCGGTGACCTGTCTGATTAAGGCCGTGGAGCTCGCAGAGTTGAGCATTCATAGTCCTAACCATGTCCGTAAGCGCCGAGATTTGCTCTTGTCGGCTACTCAGCGCAATATCCCGCAAAGATGGTTCGCCCGGCTTCTCCTCAGACGCCAAGACCAAGATTAGACGGCGGGGTCACCTGACTTCTGCTTCTTCTTCCCATAATGAATTTGCGTACGCGCAGCGGAAAGTAGCGTGATAAACAAAATATAACGCACTTACAAAGTAAGTGGGCCCATAACCTGTTGGAATTCTATACAAGGTTTCTTTTGCTCTTCACATCTCATTGCCAACAGGCACACTGCATAGCATTTCATTAAAAATAGCTTTCTTCTTACATGCTTTTAAGTGTGTGACAGAAAATCTCTTTTTGGAATGTCTTCTCTAGGCTGATTCACAGCTTCACATGCTTTTTAGGCTGATGCACAGCTTCTAAGGCAAAATGTTTAGAGTCTTTTGGGTTTGGGTGGGTAGGGAAGGCAAAATAACAGAGCTGCGGATTCCCACGGGCGGAACTCCTAAATACTGTCGTGTGTAAAGCCTTTAGATCTAACTCGGCTGCTGATTTTGATCTAACGGCTCAGGAAACTCTGATCGATCTACCGGCACAGAAACCTCTAAAATTCCGCAGGCTCCAATTTAACCATTTCTTTTGCTCTTCACATCTCATTGCCATGTAACAGAGATCATTAGGCACACTGCTCTGTGCCAGGCTGCCGCTGCTGCCGCCATCTCGGAGTGGTCCACCCGAAGTACTTCTCCATGTGCTCGTCGGGAACAGCTGCCGGGTCAATGTAGGAGTGGATGGCAGAGGACAGCTGAGACCAGCCGCCCAAGAAGCAACACTTCTCAAGCGCCGCGCCCACAGCCCTGGCACAGGTACAAGCCCCCTTGCGGGTGCTGTGGCCAGAGAAGTGTCCCCCTTCCGGAGGGACACACCCAAGCCTCCCCAATGCCAACTGCACCCAGCCATTAGCTTGCGCCGACTGGAGCTTTCCTTGCTCCCACGGCAGCCTCCAGTAGCTGCCCTGCACCTCCGAGCCCGTCACCGGGCGATGCCCCCAACAGGCATCCCGCACCTGCTGCCAGTGCTGCAGGAGCTGCACAAGCCCCGCCACCCCCGCTGCGGGGATGGTGAGCCTCCTCCTGAGGCGCACGTGCCCCCTGCCTTTCTCCTTGTGGAGAACCACGGAGATGTCATCACCTGTGATGCTGATGTGCTCCCTGCGCATGGAGACGCCCGTCTCCGGCCGGCCGAAGGTGACGAAGGCAAACACCACGTAGGTGCACGCCCTGAGCAGCTCCGTAGCTGCCCGGCCCACCGGCTCCAGCCCCAGCCCGTGCGCATGCACCGCCGAGACATGCCTGGCAGGCAGCCAGGTCCGCACCGTCTGCTCCTCACCCGCGGCTTCAGCCGCCTGCACCTGGAGGCGGGCCATGCCCTTCACTGCTCTGGAGATCGCCCGGCCCCTGGCAGGCCCGGGGAACCCCATGTCCTCGTGGTAGTTGTTGATGGCGGATAGGTAGGGCTGCATGTTGGACGCCTGCACCGTGCCCTTGTCCAGCATGTGAGCAATGTACAACCTCACCGTGGCCCCCGTTGCCGGAAGCCACTGTCTGCCCTCCGCCTCACAGAACGCCATGAAGGCCCGAGCCTTCGGCCGGTAGTTGCCCACCGTCTTGCCGCCCAATGCTGCCCCCTGCATCTGCACTGCCAGCTCAATGAGGGAGCTGTCCCCCAGCTCTCCTCTCCAGCGCTCCTGAAGCGCCGCATCCCAGCCAGTCACCTCCTGCACCGCTGCCGGGAGCACCTCATACCTCTCATTGCTCACGTCCAGGTCCTCCTTGTCTCCATCCTCGTAGGCAATGTGGGTTAGGCCGTCCGACCCCGTGTCACCCACGGTGCCGGTGTACCAGGCATCATCCTGGGGCCAGTACACCTTCAACTTGAGGCCACTCGCCAGCCCCGCCTGCGGCGCCTGCCCGGCTGCCCGCCTCCCATCCTGCAGGTAATGGCTCACCGGGAGGCGGAGATGCGGAACATGATGCCGTCCCAACCTGAGGCCCCGAGCAGCTCGGACCCTCCTAGCCGGCTGGGAGTAAAGAGGTCCCTGCCCCGGGGCAAGATCACCACCTCGTCGGCCATGGCCTCCAGCTGCTGGAACCACATCTGCCCCGGCCAGTAGGGCGCCACCACCGTGGCGGCGCACTTCTCCTCCCGCAGCTTGTGCGCCACCTCGTCGAGGAGGGACCACGGGGGGTTGACCCAATTGACCTCTCCTAGCCTGGAAAAGGCCAAAGAGTCCACGCCCTCGCACCCCGGGTCGTGCCACTGTGCGTAGTAGCGCGGCAGCTGGGCGGAGAGCTCCGAGGCGAAGCGGTCCACGGTGTGCTGGTGCCATTCCCGCTCCGCCCACTGAAACCACGCGGTTCAGCCGCCAGTCGTCCAGGTCCCGGTCCCGAGACAAGCGGTCGGCCCACTCGTTTGCCTCGCTTCTGATGTACCTCGCCTGGAGCTCGATGTCGTTTAAGTCCAGCAGGATCCACAAGCGCCGCATCCGCCGCATCAGCTCCGGGTTGCGCGACGTGAAGTGCGAGAGCATGGCCACCACCGCCTGGTTGTCGCAGTAGAGGCGCACCACCTTGCCGGTGAGCTCTCTCAGGAAGGATTGCACCGTCTTGTACACGGCCTCCAACTCCAGGTGCGTGATGTGTAGATGCTGTAGCTCGTCGGACCAGAATCCTCTTGCCGCGTGCTTGAGGTTCAGCACCCCGCCCCATGCGAACAGAGACGCGTCGGTGTGCACCTTCGCTCTCGTGGGGCTGCGCCAGATCTTGCGACCGGTCCACCGGCTCTGAGCCGGCAGCCTGAGCCACCACTCGATGTCGCTCCACGCCTGCCGTGTGAGCTTCACCTTCGCGCCCCATCCCCGCCTCGTGGAGAGCACGAAGTGGAGCTCCCTAAGATACAATCTCGCCGGAGGGACTGCCAGATACACAGACTGGCAGAGCCCCGTGAACGCTGCCAGCTTCCGAGCTGGGAGCCACCTCCGCTGTCGCGACGCCTCGTTGAGAAGCGCCTTGGACTGCAGGTGAATCTTCTGCAGCCTCGCCGGTGTCACGCGGAACTGTCCCGCCTTGAGGTCCACCTCGAGCCCGAGGTGCTCCACCAACTGCGTCGGCTCCCATTGCCCCTTTTTCTTGTTGCGCGACAATCCGAGTCTCACCAAGACCCGAGATGTCAGCTCGCGCGCCCTGAGCGCCTCGATCCTGCTGCTTAGCAGCAACAGGAAGTCGTCCATGTAAGGGAGCACCCGCGCCCCCTGCTGATGCTCCTCGCGGCCGCATCCTCCAGCTCGTCTACGAACTGCCCAACGTCGTCGCACCTTGCTTCCGCTTTGCAGCTTCCGCACTTCCCGCCGATCCTCCGCGGATCTCGGAGAACGAAGGCACTCCACGAGCACCTTCATGACCTTGACGAAGATTCGTGGCGAGTCGTTCCAGCCGAAGGGAAGGGCGCCGCACTGGAACAATGCCCCCCGCACGTCGAACTGCATGTACTCCTGGAAGGCGGGGTCGATCCCCACGACGTGGTAACCGTCCTGGAGGTCGAAGCTGAAACACCAGTCGCTCGGCTTGGCGAGCCGACGCAGCTTCTTCAAAGTCTCCATCTTGCAGCGAGATTTCACGCAGTGAGCGTTCAACCAGCGGAAGTCCATCACTAGACGCCACTTGTTCGTCCCCGGCTTCGGCACCAGGAACACTCGGGATACGTGTCGTCGCCTCCTCGCTCGCACCCATGCGCCCGTTCTGAGACACCGCTCGGTCTCTGCGGCCATCCACTCCAGCTGCGGAGGGGTGGCGTCGCCCAACGACACTCCGTGATCGAAAGGCAGAGGCGCCTTGTCGACCCATCGCATCTTTGCCCCTTTGCTGATCCACTGCATCACCTCTGAGTTCGCGCCAGCTGCGCGCCACGCCCCCCTTCTGCTCCGCACCCTTTCCTGCAGGGTGGGCTCTTTCCGTTGAACGCCCCGAGGGGCGGAAGGCGTCCAACCTTTCCGTGATCGGAAAGTTAGGTCTGGGCTTGGGGGTTTCGCCCAAGCCCTGACCCTTTACCTCCCTTGCCGCTGCCGCGGCCACCTTCACCTTTTCCAGCGCCTTTGCCCTTGCCTGCTTGACGGTCACGAAAAGTCGAAACTTTGGCGCTGGCCTTGGCGTGCGTGTTCATCACGGCCTTCGCCTTCGTGGTGTCGAATTCCTTCAACCACTTCGTGAGCACTGAGTCGCTCACCAACCCGTCGCTGCCTGCGTACACCTTCTCCTCGATGAAAGCCAACTTCGCCCGCAATGCCTCAGCTCCGCCGTGCGACGTTGCGTCAGACTCCATGCTCGCCCTGAGTTGTAACATGGTGTAACGGTTGTTAAGGAGCGAAAAAACGCCCTTAAACGTGTTGTGCGCTGCGAAAACGCGCTCACTCAATTCCTCCACCGTTGGGGGATCCTTTTCATCTTGACACCAGTCCAAGGTCACCTCCGAAAACGCAATCGCATCGTGCATGTACGACAGCGCAGGGGCAAGCACCAACTGCTCGTAACGCATGGACGAGTTGGTGCGTTTGGAGAGGGCGTCGTAGGTCTTGTCGTTGTACAGGTCGTACATCTGCGGCATGTCAGTCTCCAGTGTCGCAGGTCTCGCAGGGAACGGATTCCCTTCAACGTGTGGGACATACGGGAGCTTTTTTAATGCCTCCAACTCCGCGTCTCCGCTCTGAGCGGAACCACCAGCCTGCGAAACGGCTTTCGCTGCCGCCTCCTCCGCGACTTCAACTCTCGCTGCGAGAGTCTCCATCTGCTTCATCATGAGCTTCATCATTTCGCCCTGTTGCTCCAACAGGACTTCCATCCCGGACTTCGCAGCCGGTTGTCCAGCCGCGCCAGCATTGTTCTCCGACGCGCCTTGCTCACCTTCTTGATCGCTCATTGTAGTAAGTCGTCAAGGGTTTAAACTTCCACAATAACGTTAAAATGTGGGGTAAAATTTTTTGCAGTGTGCCGCACTAAGAATTTCTCCGCGAGGAAAATTTTCTTGTGAAGTTCTTTTGCGAAGGCAAAACAACAGAGCTGCGGATTCGCACGGGCGGAACTCCTAAATACTGTCGTGTGTAAAGCCTTTAGACCTAACTCAGCTGCTGATTTTGATCTAACGGCTCAGGAAACTCTGATCGATCTACCGGCACAGAAACCTCTAAAATTCCGCAGGCTCCAATTTAACCATAATTTGCAAAAGCGAGCGTAAACTTTCATTCTCAAAAGATATACCAGTTCGCAGCTTAAAACGCCACGAACATTAGCGCCCAATCATTACTGATTGGGCAGTCTAAGTGAAAGTTCACTAATTAGAGTCTGACGTGTCACTGTCGAGTTCATAACGACTGCAGTGACACGCCTGCGATGGGCCGATGAACTCTCCGGCCCACTTTCAGAAGATGGGCCGCGAGCTATTACACACTGTGTCTTGCCGATGGTCATCATATGATCCAACGGCCACGATTAGTTCAGCAGATCTACAGATCTAGATCTAAGGGTTTCTTTAGGGTTTCTTTAGGGTTTCTTCAGGGTTTGAGCATCCTGATTACTAGACAAGGCCTAGACAGTCATGCTTTACACCAAACTGATCAGCAGACACTGCAAATTCCAATACCCCTTCTAAAGGGTGACTGTCTAGCTAATGCCAGTTCTCGGGTATGGTGCCCCTTCAGTCTGTCACACCCAGTCTTAGGGATGGTGCCCCTCCAGCTCCAATGATATGGGGATGGTGCCCCTTCAATCCTCATTGATCATCACGAGGCAGATTCATGACACCTAGTCGTTCTGTGTGTACTCGAAAGATGGGGAGTGCAAGTGGTTTGGTCATGATGTCAGAGGTGTTGTCATCTGTTCCAGTGTACAGAGCCTCTGTCTCCTTGGCCTTAATCAGCTCCCGAATGTACATGTTTCTGACCTCAATGTGCTTCGACCGGGAGTTGTTCACATAGTCAGTGACAAGATGGATAGCTCCTTGGTTGTCGCAGTACATGGGTACTGGTCTGCATATATCCACCAATGAGTCCAGCACGTTGAGAACATACTTCACTTCCCGAGCCCCTTCTGACATGGCAATAATCTCGGCTTCGGTGGTAGAGAGTGAGACGCACTCCTGAATTATGGATGAGAAGATCACTAGACTTCCACAGAGAAAGACAGCGATGCCAGATGTGCTTCTTCTGGTCATCTTGCATCCAGCATAGTCAGCATCAGTATATATAGATAGTGGCAATGTTTTGCTTGGTCCAGTACCATCATGCCCCCCTGGCACTGATGCAGTGCGCAATACCAGTTCATACTTGATGGTGCCCTTCAGGTACCTGACGACCTGCTTCAGTGCCACGAAGTGGTCCGGGCCATATGTAGCACAGAACCTTGACAATACTGATACTGCCGCCATAATATCAAGTCGGCTGCAGCGAGCCACCCACTGTAGTTGTCCTAGAAGAGCTCGATAGGGCAAGGACCCTTTGCCGTCAGCAGGAGCCAGCGCAGTGCCAGGTGACATCGGCAAGCTCGCTGGTTTGGCTTCATCCAGACCATAAGTGTTGATCATCTGAGAGATGTAGCCAGACTGAGATAAGTATGCTGTGCTACTGCCCAAGCGCACCCCGATACCCATGACCAAGTCCAGCACCCCAAGATCTTTACACGCATACTGTGTGTGGAAAGCGGTCACAAAGGTGTCATACCAAGACTTGTCATTGGTGGCCACCAGGTAATCATCTACGTAGGCCAGAATGATGACCTTGAGAGCGGCGTCCCGGATGAAGTACAGACATGGCTCCACGTCGATCCTCTGCATCCTGGAGTCATAGCCCATGATGAATGCATCGGAGGTGTCAAACCACTCCCTACCAGCCTGCTTAAGTCCATATACTGCCTTGAGCAGTTTGGCACACCTGTGCCCCCCATAGACTAGTCCTCGGGGAAGGCGGACATACAAATCCTCCTCAAGCACCGAGTTCAGGAAGGCAGTGTCCACATCCATGTGGTAAACCACCAGGCCAATGTGTTGTAATTCTATAGAGGGTAATTTGCAAAAGCGAGCGTAAACTTTCATTCTCAAAAGATATACCAGTTCGCAGCTTGAAACGCCACGAACATTAGCGCCCAATCATTACTGATTGGGCAGTCTAAGTGAAAGTTCACTAATTAGAGTCTGACGTGTCACTGTCGAGTTCATAACGACTGCAGTGACACGCCTGCGATGGGCCGATGAACTCTCCGGCCCACTTTCAGAAGATGGGCCACGAGCTATTACACAGTGTGTCTTGCCGCTGGTCATCATATGATCCAACGGCCACGATTAGTTCAGCAGATCTACAGATCTAGATCTAAGGGTTTCTTTAGGGTTTCTTTAGGGTTTGAGCATCCTGACTACTATACAAGGCCCAGACAGTCATGCTTTACACCAAACTGATCAGCAGACACTGCAGATTCCAATACAATGGCTGTTGGCTGAGAGTGACATGATGAGGTTGTTGGTCGTGCATAGGTCCATGGACCGCTGCATGTATTAGGCCCTTTTGTTAGTCTTGGCTCACTGGCACCCTCTTGCAAGCTTTTACAAACATGAAAACGGATATTTTTAACGGTGAGATCAAAGGACTGCTTCAGGACTATGGGCGCATGGTGAATGAACAGCACTTCCAGAATTACTATCATTATCGTCAGAGGTATGAACACTCCCACAATTGTCAATGGCGCCATGATAAAAATCGGCGCACACACAAGATGGTTTGCTTTTTCAGATATTGTGGCTCTTGGTTGTCAGGTCTGGTTGGCTACCCGTGGAAAAGCGTATCACAATTCATGTGTGGAAGAAGCCACTACAATTTATGGATCAGTTACATGCTGGTGAAAGCCTCGGGTATCCAAATGGTGAAACTTCCCCACATACCACCTTTTGAGTTTCTATCCCTGTACACCTTTTGCATTTCCATGAGTCGAAGCTATGCAAGAGGACTTGGTATTTTGCAACGCCTTGTAAGTTCCTCAGTGTCACCCCTTTTTTAGAAGGAAATAGAAGAAGGACGACATCCTTCGGGGCATGTGAGCATTGCAAGAGAGCTACCTTGAACCGCTCCGTCTTCATATCGTGATAATTCAAACCTGTTGTGGAATCTCTACACTTTGTTGTATCTTTGTAAGCTTATCATCCACCTTGCGCCACAAACAAGAGACTACTCAAGACCTCTTTAGGGATTACATTTTTGGGGGGTGTGAATTTTGCTGACCACACGTGTGCTTTGTCGCTGTGGTATGGGTGTCCATGTTTGTGCCGGCATCACTTCGCACAACTTCGCATAATTTGCAGTAACTGCAAGTAGAAATATTTTCAGGGACATAAAGGAGATGGAAGTACCCTAAACATGGATTTTTTTGGTGAGAGGCCACATAATCTAGAGCTTAGGGTATTGACATCACAACAGAAAACCTGTAGGGGAAAGTTGACTTTCGTTTCCAGAGTCTTCTCAGACTTGCTGTTACAAGATGCTAATTAAGCACACTTGGTAGGTGCACTTACACTTTTCTTCATAGCAAGAACAGAAGTAAACGTTACGCACGGGTGTGATTCCGCGCTTTCGTACTCCGCGAGTGTTCAATCAATTAGCCCGGACACCGTAATGGGTCGTAAGGAATTGATCACATAAGTGAAATTATGTGGGTCTCTTACGGTATTAAGCAACGTCGCGGTGTGCCAAGCACTGCAGAGCACCTATATTTTCGTATTCCATGTATCAAACCTAGACAAAAGGAATTTCTCAATCGATAGTCTAAGTAGTAGTGCACAATCATGGGAAGGAATATTTTCCTTAATGGATTAATTTCGGACGCAGACCGCGGGTCGGACGACGAAGAACTAGGGCGCGAGAGCATGCTCAAGCGGCGCCGCTGCAGGCGCACGGAGTTTGCGCGCTCGCCACTATGATTATGTAATATTTGTCAAAGTTTAATCGTGCACCCCCTAATGCGTTTAATCGTGGGGGGGTGCCGTTTCGTCCAACTTAGGTCATTGAAGGTCCTTGGTTGGAGGGTCACTATGTTTCCATATATGTGTAAATGACGTGTACCCCTGTTTCAGCACGATTTTATGCAAATGACGTAAAATCTGAGATTTTATGCGGTTTCGTGTCTGCACGTGACTCGATGTCGATGCAAGAGCATCCCCCAAAAGCCAAAACCTAGAAGAACGTGTCCGCGCGTCCGTCAACGAATGAGTTGCGGCGTTGGGGCAGTGGGCAGTCACCGCCTTCGGTTTGGAACAATCGACTGAGTTCTGAGTAATTATGAGCGAAATCGCAGGCACAATATCCACGATCTGCGTGCGCCCAATCACGTGATGATCAGCTTGAGGAGGAGTCTATTATGCATGTATATGCAATAGTCTACCAAATCGGTGATATTGCATATTTGAGATGATGTTCAGTGTAGCTAGTAGTCTTGGTGATACGGTATCTGAATGGTAGACTCGATGGGAGCATCTTGTGATAATTTAACCATTGAGAGATATAATTGTTCGTGAGCGACGTTCTGCACTTCTCGAGAGTGTAATTCTGCCCCCTGTTCATATGTTCGTGTGCTGCGATCGCGCGTGATAGGCATATGTATACATGTAATAATGTATATGTATATGCTAGCGTTCCAAAGTCTAATAAAGTCTTTATTGCAGATCGGGATTCGCGTGGTGGTCATCTAGCTTCATCACCGCTTCCAATGGGTTCGTCTGACAGTGATGCCTCGTCGCTTTGGGTGATGGCGAAATCGCATTGTTCTATACCAATGCCGGCAATCAGATGAATCAGGTACGAGGTAGCGATCAGAAATCAGACGGATAATCAGACATCAGAATTAGATCGAATCAGGCGGATACTTTCTCCGATTAATTATATCATCAGACAAATCAGGAGAGAACAGATAAATATGTTGGTGTCGGCCTTTATGGCATTACAACAAGTATAATGACTTAGTGAGCACCTCGGCGATCCGAGGAAACGAATAGGCCGCAATCAGGTATCAGAGTTATCCGATGCCGACCAGGCGGATATCTGGCGAATACCAGGCTGATTGCCGGCATTGTTCTGTACGTCTTACATATAAATCTCACGATACGAGCCCGAGACACGTAAATTACGCGTAATCTACGCCGGCGTGGGGGGCTCCCGTATATATAAACATAGGAGGGTCGTCCTTGGTTGGAGTGTCCTCGGTGGGAAGGCATAAGGGTGCAATTTGCACACCTTATGTATGCGTGTGTAATAGCCCTATATGTAACATCCTAAATGCATTTTTGACATCGGATTCGAATTCCTCGACGTCGAACGGTCGATTTAATTAAGTTGCGATCGCGCTAAGCCATGCGATCAAAAGGGAAAAGTCCGTAAAATGATATAGATTTATTTTCCGAGTAAAACCCGTTATAAACAATAAAGGCAGATTGAGGGTGGGTCGATGCAAGAGTTGAGTCGTGAGTTTGAGTTGATATAAGTTTGATCGTAAGAATCTCATTGGTTGTCAATCACTGAATTCTTCCGGCGGAAACTCGTATATGTAAAAGAGCATCAAACTTCAGGAAAGAGTATATGTGGAGGTCGCCGATCCAGGGATGGCGACCAGGGGTGACATAATATTATGTCGACCATGATATTGGGTCACATTATATTGGCACAGTAATTAAGGTCTGACATGATATATCGTGTCACGTGCCGAAAAACATTATATCGGCCACCCAATATAATGTGTGATCTAATGGTTCAACATTGTACCTGCACATTATATCGTACGGCACGATATAATGTTCAATACCCTATGAATCGGCATTGTATTGGACATGGTATTAAACGGTCCGTATTAAACATTAGATCAGCCATTCGCGCTCTCTCCCGCTCGTTCTTGTTTTGCGACTCTCGTCCCTCGCTCCTGGGCATTTCAGTGCGCGAGTGGATGTGTGCAGCACGGAGGCTGGAGGTTGCAAGGATG
This sequence comes from Cymbomonas tetramitiformis, assembly GCA_001247695.2. Lineage (NCBI taxonomy): Eukaryota > Viridiplantae > Chlorophyta > Pyramimonadophyceae > Pyramimonadales > Pyramimonadaceae > Cymbomonas > Cymbomonas tetramitiformis. Next base: position 27,674 of record LGRX02002552.1, on the reverse strand, counting down.
GCCGCGGGATAAACTTTTACCACACTCAAATTCTGTCGCGGCTCCTTAGTACTTACAGCAACCACCGTGCACGCTTTAACTCGCATAATAATTGTGTACCTTAGGAGCTCTATGTGTAAACCTGTTCATGGAGCGGAGACAAACTTTCGCCCCCCCATAAATTGGGGGTGACTCTCCGCTTCCTGTGTGGCACCCCGCCTCGCCCTATGGTGTCACTTGCATCTTGCCTGTCTGTTAAAGCTTACACTGCGGTCTGGGGGGTCAGCACCGGAGCCACTGCACGAGCCCGAGTATGTTGCAGTATGTGTCGCATGCACAATGAAAGGTTTGCAAGATTGTATGTTATCGATGCGGAATCGCTGAAATTCTAAAATTGCGACCTTTTCATTTCCCAAAAATATTTTGTTCGGAGTCAAATCGACGAACACCCGTTGTTTTAGGCATATTTTGCCACACTGCGGGTGTGAAGTGGCCATATTCGTGCTATTGAGGGTTGTCCCATATCGACTACCGCTCTTCATAAGATCTGTTACTGCCCATTCTTTACGATCTTTTTGAGACAAGTCCCAAAACATTTTGCGTTGAGCTGCTAAAGCTGAGGTATGAAACATTAACGAGCAAAACGATTTGCACTTGCACCGAAAAACCGCAATACTATCTATGTCAGACTGTGAAAGGTTTCGTTCTTTGATTGATATTTGCTTATTTTCTATGCGTTTTCTTTTTCTTGATGTGTAAACTGCTCGCTCTTTACCGACCTTAGTTGTTTTCCCATTCAGCACACTTTCACTCTTTTCGTCACCCACGGAGTGCGAGCTAAAGCTTGCTTCAAGGCTTTGCGTTATCTCATTAAAGTCAACACTTGCGATCTTTCGCGAACTAGACCCTTGCGTGTTTATTGTGTGATCGGAGTCCGATGAGCGCTGAGTCGCGCGAGAGTCGCAAGGCTTTTGCAAGTTTGCCGTCATTGGAGTTTCTGCGCTTTTTGAGTGCATCGGTGTTTCAACGCACGGAAAGCATAATATCTCATCGTCGCAAACTGTTTTGTACGGCGATGAGCGAGGAGCGTTAACTGGCGATGAGCTAAATACGTCTGTTTCTATTTCTATGATATCGTCTTCCTTCTGGGTGTAGTATACTTCAGTCGGGGAAAGGTCAATAACTTCGTCGATAGCTTCGTCAGCTATTCGCCAGAACGGCCCCATCAGAAAAAAAGTTCAAAAAACTTATGAAGACGATTTCCGTGAAATGAAAACGACGAGAGTTCATTCTGAGTTTCGTTAGGGGCGACAGCTGATAACTTTGAATTTGAATATTACGGTCGGTCATATGAAATTCATCGGATCGATCGACAAACTTTTATCCAATAAAATCAATTTGTATTGAACCTGGAATGAACGCAGATACCGCGTAGATTGTGGTCGCAGTGCTAACGACTAGTCCTGAACATTAATAAAACACATGTACAAAATGAAATTAGTCACCGCATCATATTTTGTATCGTGTTTACCACATTTAATGCTTGCATGTGCTTGTGAATTTATTATAAGCACTCATACGTACGTATCTATTAGCCTCATCGGCACCCGCATTTATACGTGCGTCTCACGTCTCGTCGGAAAATACGTTATTTTCGTACGCCTTGGAATTATTTAGCTATCTATAATTAAATTGAAAAATGGCATTCCATGATGTCGTTTTCATCGAATAGCGTGTTAGGAGGGCTTACAAAGCAAGCCAATGTGCTCATATGGAACTCCAAGGCCGGAGACAAATGTGGAAATGCGAGGGAAATGTGGAGTAGCCTCTACTGAAAATATGACGAATGGACGTGCCGCTCGACCACGAGAGGGAGCGTCGCCATGTGGTAGTAGTCGAAACCACCCACCAAGGTAGTCCAAAATCGTGTCGTCAACAGTTGATTGTAAATCGTTGGGTCGAAATAAATTGCGAGCATCGTCGTCCGCTTGAATATCATGAACGGTCGGGGTAGGTGGTGTGGCCGCACTTTGGGCAGGGATGGGCGCGTCCGGCTCCAGTGCCATCACGTTTGCTACACGATCAGCGTCTTGTTGAGTGTAGGATGATACCAATTGAGAACGTGTTACCCAGGCGGATCCAGGAACATCGGAGGTCGAAAGATTGACGGAGGCGTGTGTGGGCAGGGTATCGGTGTGAAGTTTCTCAAAAAATTTTGACGGAGTTCTTCACAAAGCGCAGCTCCGCTTTCAACGAATTTAGCCGTTCATTGCCACCGTCGAGATCGTGTAAAACTTGAAGGTTGCGGTGACGAATCTCCTCGATAAGAGCACCCAATTCCATTTCACGGTCGCACATAGGGAATTCCACGCCCGTCTCCGCGGCGGGGGGCACGTATGGGCCTTGGCCCTTGCCTGCGGCGGTTTCGAGAGTTTCCCAGTCAACGACTGCCCTGGCGCGCCATTGGGTCAGGATTTTCTTCTTCCGCGAATTAACATTGAGTCCGAACGTCACGTTCTCGACATACGCGAGACGCGCTCGCTGAATGAAAGGTGCATCAGGCCGAGAGGCTGCCTCGCACAAATCACAAAAGGTTTCCCAACCTGTGGCCGGGCCCTAGGGAGCAGCAATGGCGGCAGCGGCGGGTAACAATTGGCCGGTCTCGGTGCGCATGGCCGCCGCTTGCTGCGCGATCTGCGTAAGTGTTCCGCCATCGTCGAATTGATGGGAAGTGCGGAGAGGCGGTTGACCCATAAGCACGGCATGACCGTCATTGTGAGCTCGCTCGCAGGCGGGTGAAGCGGCGGCCTGAACGTAGGGAGCGGCAATGGCGGCGGCGGCGGGTAACACTTGGTCGGTGTCGGTGCACACACTCGATGCCGCGGCCTCGCTGGTCGGAGCCGTGGTGGCGGCTAGCGGTAACTTGCCCTGGGCGATAAGCATGTTCACGACTATGCGATGATGGAGGACCCGATGCCCAGAACAAGAAGGAACCAACGAAAGCACGACATGACACACAACAGAATGAAAAACAGGCGATGCCCCTCTGGTCAAGGAGGGCAAGGCCACCGAAAACTGGCTGAACAAAACAATGGGGCACCTCAAGGGAGACAAACCACTATACAAAATAGCGAACGGCTTCTGGAAACGAGCCACCTACGCGGCACGAAAAACAATACTCAAATGCAGACTGAGGATACTGCCAGCACAGGACTATGAAACGGCGAAAAACTCAGCCAGAGGGAGCGGAAATTGCACCCTGGAGGGCTGTGAACACAAAGGGGTGGATTACGCAAAAGGCTTCCTCATGAGAGTGGGACACGCTCTGGGTGGGTGCAACAACCCACAAATGCGAGGAATGTTCTCGGACAGGGCGGACGCCCACGCACAAGAACTGAAACACATACTTGACCACCATAGGAAAGGAGGGTGCAAAGTCCTCGCCTACACTGGAAAGAAGAGGGACCCTGGGGTTAAGCCAAGGGTACTTCCAAATTACATACTCACCAGAGGGCAATGCCGACATGACGGAAAGGACAACCCAGGCAGGAATGATGGACCCGACACCATACCGAGCTTTGTGGACATAGTCATGATAGAGGGCCTGGAAGACCTAGAGGACGGGTGGGAATGCACACAACAGGAAGCACCAGCAAGAGTCAAAAACCTACACCTCATTGAGGTGGCCCACACCGACGACGAAAAGTGGGGACCCAAGCTCTTGGGAAAATACATGAAATACGGACCACTGCTACAACTACTACTTAGACACGGATTCCGTGCCAAACTCCATGTCTTCGCGGTGGGCAGGACGGGCACGGTGCACGAACACAACCAAGACATACTCGAGCAACTTGGACTCAATAGAAAAGAGGCCACACAGGCACTACAAAGAATACACGACCTGACAGTGAACTACGCACACAACACCTACCAGCTATACAGAAGACTCAGACAAGAGAAGCAAGAGGATGAAAGAGATGAAAACCACCCAGTATAAATTGTCCCTTTAAGACCGCCACTTGTGGCGGTCCGGCCCAGAGTAGGGCCGGGGAAATTAATTTACTCATACGCCCGACGGGCGTGGTTTTTTCTTTTTCTACTGGACGTTACCCAAACGCCCTGCGACTGCGACCGGTAGTCAGTGAATTACCTCCACCCCTGTTTTGCACTTACTGCAAGTATGGCGAGCACTATCGGAAGCCAACTTGCATTTGGACAGACTCGCCACCACCGCAGCCATTGCTAGAGTGCACATCAGATAACCCCTGCGCGTGTAAGTGGGCCACTGGCGGACACCCTGAGACCGCCCAAATGGGACCTCACCCGTCACAGCCAGGCGCGGGTAAATCACACGCAGTGTATCCCATACCGGCCCCCCTGCTCTACCATCTGTTTCACCATCTGAAGTTCAGCGAGTGGAGTGAGATCGACATGGAGGCCCACCCTGGTGAAAACTTGCCGCTCGAGTAAAACAGGTGGACAGTGCCCGGCCGCGACAGCGGCAGGAGGCGCAATCAACGGCCCACACCATCGAAGTGGCCACGCAGATAATCCCTGTTCAATTGAAAAAGGGCACGGACCCAAGAACCGAACAGGCGCCGACCTAAGGACCGAACCTTGTCAGTTCATGCCTAGTGCCCATACTGATCCTTGTGCAATAGCTGATTCCACTGCCGATACAATTGTGAAGTGGGTGCATCAGGGGATAGCCACCCCTTAAGGGGGGGAGAGTTGTACCCGGAGGTACATGCGAAACGAGAGAGATCCGTGTATCGAACCGTATCGAGGGAATCGTAACTGTGTCATCGGGACGTTGGGGAAGTGGCACCGTATGACCGAAATGCTAGATCGAGTTTGTTCACGTTCGGTTAGGGAAGATCCCGTGGGCCGAACGTCTACTTATTCAGGAACGGTTGTAAGAGACGGCATTATTGAAAAGACAAGAAATAGCAACAACCTAGTCAACGAACAGAAATGTCGGTATACAGTTCCTAGTGATATATTGAAAGTTTGACAGTATACATATGTGTATTACAAGTGTATTCGAAGCTACCGGAGTGCCCGGTTCAGTCGGGGTGGCGTCGCGGCTTCAGTGGTGGCGAGATGGCGAGGTGGCGACTGCGGCGTGCATCTCGCAAAGGGGGATCGTCAGATGGCATTTTCCACTGCGGCGCCCGTTGGAATTCGAGCTTTGCTGTTGCTGCTGATTAAGTTGTACTAGACGGATCGATCTCAAAAAGAGATCTTCACTAGGCCATCTGACCGTAGGATCATGTGCGCGACAGTGCTTCGCTTTTTGCATCCCAACATGCCATGCGATGACGCGTGGGTGGCGTCGCGGTAAATGTACGCGACTGCACATCGTTAGCGTCTGGCGATCGTGAGATCGGAAGTTCGTCCGTGTCGCCCGTTGGGATTCGCGCTTTTTGTTGCCCCATACGGTAGCCCTTCGGCTGCTGCGCACGCTGTTGTTGCTGCTGCCGTTGCTGCACCCGCTGTTGCCGCACCATCGGAGCGCCCTCCCCGTGCTGCCGTTGTACTAACTCCTTCAGCTCCGTGATCTTTACGAGGAGGGCGTCGTACTCGCTGCTGGAGAGGTGCGCGGAGATGCCGTCCGCGCCAGAAGCTGCCTTCCCCGTGTCAGTCTGAGCCCAAGCCTGGTAGATCTCTACCACCATGGAGCGGAGCGAGGCCAACGGCACATGGGCTAAGTCAGCAGCCATGGGATAGCGCACCTTAACCGCAACGTAGAACGCCGTGTCAAGCCTGGTGTACAGTCTCACGCTTCCGCGTAGCCTCCGTAGGTGTCCAGTCGGAGGCCCTATTATCCCGCACCAAACGTTGTTCCCGCGCCAAAATCGGCTGCGGGTCTACGTTTGCGGGGTAACGTAAGGCCGCATGCTCCTCCTGCTGCGACTCCCGTAGCGCCACCGGCACGCAGCCCTTGACGATGTCGACCAAAGCTCGCCGGCCGTCTCGGTCAGACGAAGCATCCGTACCGGTGAGCCAGACATACGCGTTGCTGTGCTTCTCCACCACGAGAGCCAGCACGTCGTACAGAAGTCCATTCACCCGGCTCACAACTGGGGTAAGGGGGTCGTCGAGATCAAAGGACTTCAACTCCGGTCCAGCTGACTCGAACTCCGTACGTAGCTGCACCACCAGGTCGGACAAAAGGCCAGCGTCGTCCGTACCGCGGAAATGGTGTTTCTTGTCACCAAGAACGTCCTTGCGGACGCTCTTGGCCCAGGCACGATGCAGACGTGCCTTGTAGATCTCGTCGGTCAACTTCGCCTGCTCTTGCAAGTAACGCCTAATGACCACGTCGGCGTCCTCGTTCGAAGCAGGGTCGTCGGGGGTCGGAACAGTCGGTGTCCGCACCGTCGGGCTGTTCCGAACCCCGTCGATAAGCCTCAGCGAGGCATCAATGTCGCTGTCCCTCGTGAGGGACTTCTTTGCTCTTGTGGTAACACCCATAACTCTGAAAGCCTGATGGGAGGTGGTACGCCGGGGCGCGTTCGGGTAATGTCGTGGGGAAGATGCGACGCCACAGTTACGGAAGGAGCGGTAGAGCCATGCGAGCGAGGGGCACTGGAAGACGTCGTCGAGGTCGAAGGTGCTCGAGCCACCAGCCCAAAAATCGGTAGCAAGCGGGATCAGGGCAAGCGTAATACCGTAAATGAACATTGCGTCGACTAGGCCCGGTCCAGGTCGAACCCCCATAGCTGCGGCTCAAAGACGCTCACCGCAAACAGCTCATCTCAAAATTCCCGCGAGTCCCCAAACGCGCCGTCGCGCACCACCTCTCCAAGCGGCTGCTTTAGCCAATCATGGCCAAACTAGCTGTGGAATATAGCGTGGAATGGGTCCACGACCTACTGGAATATCCCGGTTCAAGATATCAGACAGTCAGTGAACCAATATAGATAAACTCCCATAAGAAATCAACCCTAAGCTAGATATACCCGGAACGGTCACGGAGTCAGGATTCACGGCCATGAATCTGAAATTCCCGGCCGTGAATTCCGAGGAACGGTCTCGAGTCTAACTACATGTGACACTCGGTGTGCCACAACACGAGCTTACGGATCAGTCACGGTCCAGTGTTGGCTACCTAGGAATCTGTCATAGGGGCCTGCACCGGGACTCCCGGTCAGGGCTGCCTATACAGATTTCAACATGATCGCGATCACTTTTGCGATCGCCGAACCCTGAGTAAGTAAGTAAGTAAGGTAATTTGGCCCGGTTCCAAATCATAAGGAGCATAGGTTGTATGATTGAATGATTGAATGACAGTTTCCGAATAGGACCACTAGCACAACTAGGGAATAAGGAGCAGGGCTCTATATCGGTTTGGTTTTTCGGTATCGATACAATCCGATATCCGAAAAACGGTATCGATAATCGGCACAATCGATAAATAATCGATTACTTGGACATTTATATGTATTTTGTTATAAATCAAATATGGAACACCAAAACTTGCACAATCGATAGTTAGACATTGCAATCCGATAATCGGCGATAAATACGATATATCGATAGTATCGGTTATCGGAAATATCGATATAGAGCCTTGATAAGGAGCAGAGGTTTGGTTGCAGGTTATGCTGGATTTGGCACGCCGACAGTGTCATAGTCATCTGTGTCATCACCGATACGGCTCGACTACTATGACTACTTCACTGTCATCAGCGCCATCTCCGATATCGACTTCGGTAGTCAGACAGTTCATTCTAGCATCTGTCACTTCCACACCTGACTTCCTAGGGGTTGTCATCACATTCTTTCAGCGGAAGCTATAACACTTCGTATTATCTTGTGTATAGCTTCACAGTTTCACGGTTGACAATTGCGAGCGTAGCACCCTGTTAGTAGTGCTTCACTGTGTGTTTGTTCTCACAGGTTTGCGCCCACCACCGGCCTTAGGTGGTTCTTTAAAACCGCCGAGTATGGCTGGCTAAAGCCTTTATAGGGGCTCGGGCCTGAGAATCAGGGCACGAGGTTCTAGAACGCACTAGTCACGGAGTAAGGTAGTGTGAGAGAGAGGCAACTTTTCCGTTTGTGAGCACAATCGCTTAGGACAAAGATGGACCGGTCTAGCTAGCCGCAGTCTCCGAAGCAGAACGCGCGTCGACATTCTCACAGGTTAGGTCTTCCACATGCGCTTCGATACCTTGGTTGCCCCATTCCCGATTCCGATCACTTCACACGGAGCGATGGCCATTTCCCCCAATTTCTGTTGATATAAATGGGCAAATGACGAGGTGTCACATACGTGATTGGTGATACGACAACGACATCGACACAGCACAGGTGGACACATACGATGGACATGAAGCGGATTGGACATGATTGGATCGAATGACGGTCAATAAGAATATGACGGGAATAACGATGAATATCCTCACCTATTATAAACGCGGAGCGGGCGGGGCGGGAGGGCTGCTTCCTTCGCTTCGGCTTGCTCGTTGATGCTGCGCTTCCTGTTCTGTCTCGTTGAGACTGAGGCCTGTGCTACACCGGATTTCGGTACACTGTCGAGAAGCAAATAAGATTCGTTTCGCCGGGTCATACAGTCTCCATATGACCCGGCGATCATTTTCAGACGAGTTATTAAATCTATAAATCACAGTCCGCGCGATCAGATTAAAATCGACATTCGCCTGATCGAACGTGCGAAACGACTTAAAAAGGAATATTTCGGGCAAACGCGCGTCGGTCCGACGTGGACAACATCATAAAAACATGCTCGTGTGTACAGATCGCGTCCGCGTCGTTTGAAAAATATAAATGCAGATTTTCCACGTCGAAAACTAGACGACCCGATCTTGAACAGTGTCTGTGATTGGAAAATGCAGCATATTCTAGTCCAGCGATACACGATCTTCGCACCCCAGCTAGCCGGTGGTCTCTCTGAACCGTTCCCGTTGTTTTGATCTGATGATCCAGGATTTGTCGCAGGCGACATTTGGGTTACATTTGGTGCAAATGTTGTCCAACTTCGAGGTCCCAAATGTTGGACGATTATTTGCTTTTTGGCATTTCACAAATAATGACTTCGCATGACCTCGCATGACATCGCCGGATGACAGTCGCGACAGGAGCCAATGAAATCGCTGCGATCAACACATTTGCTTCCCCAAGTTTCGGTGTAGCACAGGCCTGAGATCTGAGTGTTCGGATTCTTCCCGTCTGCAGAGATTCCCCCGCCCGTACTCATCCATGGTAATGCCGGGCATTCTCGGAGCATTCCTCTCCATAAGAGTGCTGAATATTGATGCAATGACTGACCACAAATATGGGATATAATTTTTTATTATCACCTTTGCCAATTTTTTGCTGAGAGGCGTATAACTCTCGTCTGTGCTGCATGATATAAAACCTATCTTTCTAGTGAAAGCCGTTGTCCAGCTTTTTCCGCCTTAACACCGCGAGGGAGGCGAACACTTGGGTTTAGCCATGATCAGTTTGTCGACATATCTTTTCGGCAGTTTTGCTTTATCTTCCGCGGTAGTTTACCATGCATTTAGCACAAGGTGACTGGATCTGTCCTTCTAACTGATGCTGTTTCTTGCTCGCTTTTCTGGTTGGGTTAGCCTTGCTCGTGTTTAGTTTTGATCGTCGCTCACTTTTTGTTCCTATGCTTGACAACAGGGAACAGTTCTATCCGGCTATGTTATTCCTGTCGACTTCCAAACTGAGCGTGGTAATAATGGGGAACATGGCCTTTGCACTAACCCTGGTGTTAGGTCAAGTGCTCAAAAAAATATTCCTTGGGCAGTTACGTGAGTCTGAGGTGGAGCGACTATGTGAACGGAGTAAGGACGCTATTACGGAGACGTGTTTAGCAATGACTATTTTCCGAGAGGAGTTTAATGCCAACTTCGTAGCCATGTTCGTGTCCCTCCTTTTCATAAAACTTGGACACTGGTTGTCACAAGACAGGGTGGAATATATCGAAATTACTCCCGCGGTCTCAAGGCTAGCCCATCTCAGAATTATTACGTTCCTTGGCCTATTGTTGCTGGTTGATGCTCTCTTTTTGCAGTACACTATGGGCATGACCTTGTCCCGCGAACCCTCAATTTTACTCTATTTCGCCTTCGAGTATGTAATTCTCGCTTCGGGAACAGTTAGCACCTTCTTAAAGTATGGACTGTATGTGGTGGATATGATCATGGAAGGCCGTTGGGAAAATAAGGTACTTCTCACATAACTCTTACGCCAAGGAATTTGTTGTACCTGCGACCGGTGAGGGAAAACAGGAAGATCCCTTCTTCCGGAAGTTCCCTATTCTCTCTGCGCAAAAATGTAAACAGTAAAACATATTGAGCGTGGAGATCTTGTGCAGGGCGTATACGTTTTCTATCTGGAACTGGTGACAGATCTGCTTCATTTGTTCGTTTATTTGGCTTTCTTCCTTATCATTCTCCACACCTATGGCTTCCCCTTGCATCTGGTGCGCTCCTATTGTCCCGAAGGTCGCTATGAACATGCACTCTCAGAGGAATTTCGCTGTTACGATCTCTGCTGCCTTTTTCCCTCTCTATTTTGGCTCGCCTGGATGCTCCACGAGGTATGCAAGTTTTTTCAGCACTTCGCAAGTGAACTGTGCTCCCCGTTGTGAGGTCCGCCGAGAGCTCGCACGCGTTTCTGGCGCGCTCGCGGGTACTTTTGTTCCTACAGCATCTGTAGTAGGTTTCGACAGTCGAAACCCAACTTTTACGGCAGTCTTGTGAAAGATCTCGTAACTTCATTCCGATGATCGTTGGTGTTCTCGGGTAACTAAACGCAAGTGTGAAGCTTTGGTTTCGCGTTTCACGAACAGTATTGTGAAGTATATTGTCAAATCTGTTGCACAGTTCAGACGTCGCCCTTTGTCTCGGGCCACCGGCGAGCAGGGCCTATTTTCTTAAGTCGAGGTTGAATGCGACGCATGCTGTTTTTATCATGTTTACACAAAATATGTTCGAATAAATATGTGGTTCGAGAACTTCTTCACACAGTCTTGGGCTATTTTGGCGCTGTTATTCGAATGTTGCCAACGTAAGGTTGAGGCGGTTTCCACTTGGGTATCGTTGTTTTCACTTTTGTACTCGAACGAGGGGGTAAGAGAGATGCTTCGCATACGAGACTTTTTCTTCCAAGACTTCAGCTTTAATGCACCTTATTTATATCCTGTTTTACATGGATAAGGCACAATTTCGCCCCGTCCCCTTTTCCTTTTGCTTTGAACATAAACAGAACCTCTTATGTTGAGTTTCAGCACCTGATACACAGTGGGAGTTGCTTTCGCCGGAAAGGAAAACAGTAACTGCCGTTGTGCACGACTGGGGTGCACCTTTTCAGCTGGGCCGACGTGAAACCTGGACGAGACCTGAAGCCGTCGTCAGTGTTTGGGGATGCAGATGCGTGAGCTGTATTGGACCTTCCGCAACTTCCGCAATCGCGTTGCGGATTTCATTCGATACCGGAGGGTTACAGCCAACATGAACGAGGTATTATCCCCTAGGCGTCTCGCCGAGGACCCTCTCGACCTGCCCTGAAGAATCCGCAGTGTCTCCCGAACGATATTCCCTCTCAACTCCAAAATAGGGCCGATCTATTTTGTAGTTTAGGAATAGTTGCACAGGCAGTAAATGAACGTACTTCGCCCTCAGCTGACTGCAGTGAGTCATGCAAAACCGTAACGCGTCCTTTCCTATGCTGCTCGAGCTCTCATGTTCACCTTGCCCTCGTCCGGCGTGCTTGCCCCACCTTTGTGCATTTACGCTATTGCTTGCGACTTGATCAGTGGGTCCCTTCGACCTTTACCGTTCCATTCTGAATTAGCGCTCTTCGAACCTAAATATGCTAGTCGCGCTTCACTCGCTTTCAACCTACGAAGCGAAGGCGGCCCTATTAGGTCGGTGCTACTTTGCCGCGCAGCAGCTACTTGTTTTTGCAGTAAGCCTCGCGTTTAGAGAAGTCATCCTTTTCAAAGCAAGATGCAACTCGCGGAGCGTTGGTTTAATACTCTTGGGCTGACCCGTCAGCGCCCCGTCGTGTGTTCTGGCTTTGGCAGCGGTTCCCAGATGCGACGCCAGAGGAGATCGTACGCAGCGATGCTATCTGCATAATCTGTCGCGAGGAAATGACCTCCGCCAAAAAGTTGCCGTGCGGGCATCTCTTCCACACCCACTGCCTGCGCTCCTGGCTTGAGCGTCAGCAACAGGCTAGCACTTGCCCCACTTGCCGCGCCCCGGTGCTCATCGACCCCACCCCACCCGCGGCGCCGGAGGCCCCTGCGCCGAATATGAACAACAACAACCGTGCCCCCGGAGATGTCAACGCCGGTGGTGGCGTGGGTCCGGCCCCCGCGCCGATGCCCGGCGTACCTCCTGCGACGGGCGCCCCCGGAGTGCGCCCAGCTGCTGGTCCCCACGGTGTTCACCGGGCGGCGAACTGGGGCACAGGGGTCAACCCGACCCCCCCTATGGCAGCCAACAACGCCGCAGCAGGGGCCCCTGCAGGGCAGCCGCAAGCGACACAAGGGCGCACAGGCGTATCCCCCGCTGGTGTGGCGGGCTCCGTCCCGGCCCCCCTTGGGAACAACTGGCGTGAATGGTTATCGCAGAACCCGGGTGGCATGATCCCTGGCGCACAGGACGCCGCCGTCTCTGGGGCTCCTTGGAGCACCGCCCAAGCGCAGTCCATGCCCCCCTATGCGTTCGGTGGATTCCCCCCTGCGGGGTTCACGGCTGCACCCCCCCAGCAAACGACGGTGGCCACGAACCCCGAGCAACACGCCATTGCCGCAGCCGCCGCGGCTGCCGCAGCCGTGGCGGTGTCGATGTACATGTTCACTCCACAGCCGGGGTTCCTCCCGACGACGCTCTTCCCTGGAGCAGCTCAGCCTGGTGCAGAGACGGGAGCAGGAGGGAGTGAAACCCGGGCTGGCGGAGCCACGGAGCCGAACCTCGCTGGCGTGATGCAAGCCTTGGACGTTCTCCAGAGGGAGTTGCCCCTCCTCGTCGCACAGCAGCGTGTGGCGCTCGCATCGACGGTGCCGCCTGCTCCACCACCGCCTTCTGGTGAGCAGGTGGCGAACGGGGCTGGTGGACACGACACGCATGTGTTGTCCTCCCGTACTGCTGTTGGGGTGTTCGCGCCCACCTCCGGAGCCGGCTCATCGGCTGGTAAGTGGTCAAAACTACGCCTCTCTGCCTTAGTTGGCCTGGTCCAGCTCCCTGAAGTGGAGACCTTGCTAAAACTAGTAAAATGAACGAAAACGTAATTTGTTATCCTTTTGGAAAATGGTAGGTGTTATGCATCTGTCAAACTCAAGGTAAACAGGCCTTTGAGGTTTTATTTCATTGCGAGCTTTTCACCCTCTGCCTCCCTTTCACAGCTTGAGCCTCAGAACTTGTTGTGAGCACCGAAGGTCCGAAGGTTGTCCATGAGTGTTTGATTGCTATGAGCCTGGATGAGTCTTGCTACTCAGTATGTGCTTGTTGGAGCTGTGTTGCTTATGCGTGTGTGGAAGGTGTCTGCAGGCGCTGGGCCCTCGGCAGATCCTGTGCATCCGCCCTGCAGTGATGTGAAGGGGAAAGGGAAGATCGGCGAGGAAAACGTGAGCTTGGACGTTAATCCAGCAGTGCCGGTTGCAGTAGAAGGAGAGTGCAGCAGTGCTGGCCCTATGGAACCCTCTCCAAAACCAGTGCAACCGAATGAGCAGGGCGATGCAGACTACACAGCAAGTCAAACCAAGGAACCGATAGAGTAAGAGAAGTTACGTTTCTTGAATATGAATCCAGATCTTGGTCCAAAAAAAAAGGCACTCAAAAAACACCAGGACAGGGAGAGACTAAATCTTGTTGTCTTCTCACCTGCAACTTCTGTAGAAGGAGAGGCTGAGGGATGTAAGTCCAAGGCTTGTGCCATCTTGAGCTTCAAGATAATTAGATCCCCAGACACTTACTGCATGAGAGTTTGGTTAGAATTTTCCTTAGGCTTGAGGTAAAATGCTATCAGAGAGCAGCTATCAGTTTAATCTCTTCCTGTGAAGACGGGTGTTGCAATAATTGTTACAATAATTGAACCTCATGTAAGTGCTTTATCACACCTGTCTTAACACCGTGAGCACCAATGTGTAAGTTGTGCAATGAATACATCCGGAATGAAAAAATGCAATGCGGCGAACAGGTTTAGTATAGGGGTACTGTAAAAGGGACAAGAAAACGTCCGAGTATAATTGGAAACCTATATTCAGTTAAATTTACAAGCGTTGTGTAGTATGGTATTTGTCATATGCGAGTTTTAGGGAATGCGAGTTGTTGCTACAACATATTTGTATCTCACTAGTCGGGACGGAACCGGACGTATATGTATATGTATTCCCACACCCCTGGTGCTGATGCCGACCCGCCTTCCCTCCCCGATGCGATATGGGGATAGGGTACCTGCTTCCCAGTCCAAACGTAAAGGTGGGTCCGGGTGGCAGAGGGGCCGAGATTCGCGATTCGCTCGCTCGTTCCTCCCCGAGGCGAGAGCTGGCTGGAGCAGAACGAAACGGGGGAAGAGATTTTTGCGATCGACAGGTCTGGATGGATTTTCGATTGAACGGGTTGTCCGGATCGGCTGAAAAGCTCTCCACCGACGAGAAATCGAGAATGCCACTTGCCCACTCACTCAGATCAAGACTCTTGACGCATCGTCCTCTGTTTGCGCTTCCGTACCGCCGTCGGATACGCCGAATAGCTTTCTTCGGTGGTAGGATTAGCTCCCTGCGGTGCTCCACAGTTGTTATTGGTAATTATATAAATGCATTCTTCCTGGGCAAGATGTTAGCAAGTCATGAAATGAAAGTCATCAGTGTAACATGAAAGATGTATGCATGATTGGCATCCCAGATGGTAAAAACGGCATATACCTGACCAAATGTCGCTCCACCTCTTCCTCCTCCTTTATTATTATTAAAAAATCTTCCCTAAAATTTCGTTTCGGTGCGTTTTGGTTTGGCATTATACCAGAAGTTGACAGTTGCACGAATGAACGATCAGTATGCGCGTGCTGTTGGTATTGTTATGTCGTTTATACCATCAGAATTTACGAGTCGCACGAGCGATTGATCTGTAGTTTTGACAAGATGTTGATAATGTGATAAATTGCCATATACTGTGGACCTTATATTGATTGTTCAATAATATAATTCAAACCGTATTTGTGTACACGTTCAATTTGTTTTTTGTACAAACTAATGCATCCACTCGAAAAATAAATGTAAACCGCGCTCCTGACTGGCAGCCCACCGACGAGACCCGCAAGCTGTCGCTCTACAACCGCCTCGACCCGATCTTCTACGCGGCGGTGAAGGTGCGGTACCCGCTCGCGGGTGACCTCGGCGGGGTCACTCTCCGCTCGCTTCAGGCCCTCGTCGTGGCCATCTTTCAGGCCTGGGCGCAGTCGGACGATGGGGTGGCAGTGCGTGAGAAGCAGACGCTGGGGGCGGGCGGTAAGCCCTCCGCGCTTATCACGTCGTCTGAGTACGCCGTTCTCCTCGACGAGATCGCCGCCTTGAAGGCGCTCGTGCGGGACAATCGTGCGGGCGCGGTTCAGCGACAGCAGCAACCACAGCCGCGCGGTAAGCAGCATCCGCGAGGCCATCGGGTGGGTGTGCACGCGGCACCGCCTGTGGGGTTCGACAAGGACAACATGAAGGCGAAGCCCCTTTGCCACCGTTGCCGCAAGGCGGGCAAAGGGGACGCCTATCACGCGTACCGCGACTGCCCTCTTGGTGGGCGCCAGCATTCGTCGGCCACGGCAGCGGCCTTCTGCATTCCTATTGAGGAGGAGGATGCGGAGGGTCTACACACTCTGGCACTTGTGCAGGTCTTCCAGGAGGCTGCGGATGATGGTCCGGAGGCCTTTGCCCGTGCGGCGTCGGCTTACGGTCCTCCCGCTGTGCTTTCCGCGGGCGGGATTGGCGGCATCGACGTGTCGGCCTACGGCTTCAGCGTGCAGCCTGCGGCCGACGGCGCGGACGACGAGGACATCTTGCGGCGGCTTGATGCCCTCACCACTGAGGTTCAGGCCGCCCAAGGGAAGGTACACTACACTCACGCATCCTTTGTTCCTGGGAGTGCGGTTGAGGAGCATGCGTCGGCTCTGGTGCGTGACCCTACCGCTGCGGCGGGGATCACACCGGGGGGACAGGTTCCGGCAGGTGGTGCGGTGGCATCGGCGTCCGCCGTGCCGGCCCCTGCTATGCCTGTTTCGCAGGTGGAGGATGTGGAGCCCGCGCCAACTCAATCGGCGCGGGTGACCACCACGGAGGCGACATGCGGCGAGTTCGGAGGCTTCATGCAGACGGTTAATCACGCCGCCGTCCACCCGACTGACTTAACAGGCTATGACACGGACGACTACGAAGATTTCGCCGACGGTACTTTCGCGGTGAAGCCGCGAGCTCCGGCCAAGGCTATCGGGTGCGGTGTGCCCCCTTTCGGCTTTGGCACGCCGGCAATCGGCGCTCTCGCGGTGCTTTCTCTCCTATGCATTTCTTTTGCAGGTGTAGCTGTTTCGGCATCCACAGCTTCTGCTATGTCGGCATGTGCACCGGCTACGGAGATGCCTTCGCCTGGTAGTGATCTCGATTGGGGGACTCCGTCATTTTACTCTACGAATGATTTTGTTGATTCAGTGAACCCGGCTCAGGGTTTCTTGTTGGCTCACGATGTGCCACCGCTTCAGCCGCCCGAGCCTCCTGGCAGACTGAGCTTCTTAGCATTTCAGGATTTAGCTCAAGCGGATTTGGGCTTCGGCGTGGCATTTTATTACGGTATGGCATTACATGAGAGCGGACCTCTGGATGTGGAGCACTACTACGGTGCTGGCTACTTTACTTCCTATTATGGGATGGACTTCCGTGAGGCCACCGCTGACTACTTTGGTACTGTCGATTGACTTCTTGCTCACTCTGGAGGCACACCAACATGGTGGTGTGCAGAACTCCTGTGACCTCAAAGACTTCTTCAATCTGGTTTATGGTTTTGCTTTGACACCTTTGAAATCTTCAACTTGACTTGCTGACACAGAGCCTTTCGGTAGTTTAGCAGGACCTTAATTGCCTGTGAGTTTCTGCCCTTGTGCTAGCTAGAGGGTTCTAATTTGTGTATCAGAATTGCACAGTTAGATTAGCAGTTAGGCCTTGTCACCCTGGCTCCTGCCCTAACACTTACAGCTTTACATTTTCTGACTCTCCTAGCCAGTCACCACCCACAGTGTTGTGGTGGTGTGCTGAAATCTGTATAGGCAGCCCTGACTGGGAGTCCCGGTCAGGCCCCTATGACAGATCCCTAGGACCAACACTGGACTGCTGACTGATCTGTAGGTTCGTACTGTGACACACGCTGTGTCACAGGTAGGCTAGACTCCGAGACCGTCCGAGACCGTTCCGGGTATATCTAGCTTAGGGTTTATTTATCTTATACAGTTTATCCACACGAGTACGGGACTTTCTGATATCTAGTGTACTTGGATATTCCGGTAAGTCTTGCTCTTTACCACTGCATTCTGCTAACATTTATAATACGCGCTTGGGCCGCGCGCTACGAAGAACGGGGTTACGGACCGTGCTACGCGCATCACACAAACTCCACGTACACCCTGAACGACGACGCGAAGCTCTCGCGCTCACCTACCTGCGCGGTAACGGCCACCGCCGAGACGCCACCTGAGGAGGATATATCGTTTGTCGATTGCCGCGACGCGTGTTCACATACGTCCGCATGCGCCGCCTATTATCACGAAGGTCGGACGTGCATGCTGTCCATGCACAACGCAACGGCGCGCGTGACGTGCGCGGTATGGGAGTGCGCCCCCGCGACGTGCTACGTCCGCCTGAAACCCGCTGCGGCCAACTTCGACCCGGAGACGCATCGCGTGTACGCCGGCATTCTGCAAAGCCCGTCCTACTTTCACAGTCGCGCGTGCTACGTCAAAGCGGACTGAGATTGCTCGCCGCGTGCGTGTGTTGCGTGTGCACGCTACGCGGCGCGTGGGCGGATCAGACGTACATGACGGACAACATAGGTGACGCTTTGTACAACTACGGGTACCGGGCGCAAGAAACTAGGCCCTTCGAAGATTCCAGCGGTAACGTTTTCAGCCAGGCAGCCGCGGTCAAAAACAATATTTACTACGGCACCAGTTCCGCGCATTACACCTTATCCGGTGGAGCGCAGTACAAAACGCATTGTTTTCCTACAATAAACACGGCCGGTTACCTAAAGTACATGCGCTCGCACTGGACCGCGTGGCGAGAAAATTCCAATAACTGCTATGTGGCAACAAGGAATCTTTACTCTTCAGGAAGTTTCGCAAGTATGAACACCGACGCTGATAACCCACCGTACGACGGCAGTACGTATCACCTGCCTCAGGCTGGCGAATGCTGGCAAATGCCGCAAACGAGGTGCACCCCGGAACGCGAAGGATTTTGCAACGCGTAAGAGGGCATAAGGACTGCATGCTATATCATGAGGTATAAAGGCAACTGACAACTGCCTATGTATTCACACTTCCTTGAGGGGGGAAGAAGGTGGATATATACATATATCACCTCATTATAATGTACAGATATACTACATGTACAAAATATAGATATATATACTATACACACGCACACACACACTCAGCCAATTGAGGTATTTTGGTGTTGTGTTTTGTTTTTTGATGGCAGAAGAATCAGACATTCCAGCTATCAATGCAGATCCGTCAACATGGTTCTTTGACATCTTAGGTTCTTATGATGCCTACAGTCGGTTCAGGATACCCAAGTGGCTCACTGGTTATGATAATACCCAAACCAGATTCGACCAAATAGGGTACTTCGATAATATCAGTCGCATGAGCCCCGACATGAGCAGATATAGAGATCCTGAGAATGAACCACAGGAACCAGACGAGGAGTATACAGAGGAACATGCTCCAACAGTTTTCACAGACCCTGATGATGATCCAATGCCAGCACCAGCTCCATCCACTTTAGTTCCAAAGGTGAAAATGACACCACCTAGGGAATTTAAAGCAGGACAGGATGCAGAGATTTGGTTGGAAACAGTGGATAGATACTTTCAGTTCACTTATCCAGGAGTTCCAGACAAGGACATTATCACAGTATTCCTGACACTCATACAAAATAACGACCGACATTATTTCCAGGTCGTGGCAAAACAACCAAATGCCACATATGAGAAGGTCAGAAGGATTTTCCTCAGTCAGTTTGGCAACCCCCATAAAAGATCAGTGGCTAAAAAAAACCTAATGGCACTGAATCAAGGGAACCCGACTTTCTCAGATTATCTACGCACGTTCACGTCACTGGCTGCATTAGCAACAGTTGATCTGGATGATGTGTTGATAAAGGACAGATTCGTCAACAGTATGGATTCTGATCTTCGCAAACAGTTCCATCTTAGATTCCTTACAGAAGACGAAAGGAATAATTTGTCGTGGTCACAAACCACACAGATCCTGCTCGACTTGAATTACGTTGTTCATTCGAAGCAGTCAGAGACCCTACATTATCGGGGGCAAAAGGAACAGTCATCAGGAGGCCCAGTCAGAAAGGATAAGGACAAAGGGCGTGGCAGAAAGCCATATGACAGATCCAATAGGAACTGGAATCAGAATGGCAATCAAAATCCAAATGCCAATCAGAACTTCCAAAGGAACAAAGGGAAAGGTGGAAAAGGCAAAGGCAAAGGAAAAGGGAAAGGAGCAGCAACAAATCCTCCTCAGCCTTGCCAACGTTGTGGACGTACCAATCATGCCACAAAGGATTGTTTCTCCACCAAGACACCAGAAGGAAAAGCCATACACCAAGGCTCGGTATCGATAACTCGAAAAGTCCGATTAATCGATTAATCAGACTTATCGTTATCAATCGATTAGTTCAAACGAGTTATCATGAATATCATTATCAATCGATTAGTTCGTTGTACTTATTCATATCAATCGATTAGTTCAATTGAGTTATTCATATCAATCGATTAGTTCGATTGAGTTATTCATATCAATCGATTAGTTCGAACACACTTTTCGAATCGATTAATCGATAAATACGATCGCGTTTTGCGGGGCAGCCAACCACCTTGATGATATCGCGATATCAAGATACTATCACGATAACCCCATGATTTTGACTCCGCCAATTGCGGAGTATACTTAATTGATCTCAAGGTCGATCAATAAAGAATCAACTGCTCTTTTGCACCGTTTGATCCACCCGATGGTTGGCCGGTTAGACCCTACCAATTTCCGGATCGATATTGCAAATCATTTACCTTTTTCCCCTTGAAAGTGTTTAAAACCCTGTCCGCCCCAACGCAAGACCCAACCCATCAATCAATGCGGCGCCCACCTGCCATGCGGCACCTGCTAGCTCTGCAGGTGTCGAACGTACCTTTAGCGCATGCGGGCAAAAGTGATGCATTCCGATTTGAGAAAGCCAATATATGGGGGCACCCTAGAGCATGTTTTTATGGTTAGTATTAACATACACCTGCCGTGAAAATGACATTTGTTGACTTGAGTGCCTTGTTGCGCTATGAATTATTGCTTGCAATCTTGATGATAATCCAGTTATAACGTACTCTATCTCTTTGGTACTTATCATGATTGTATGATAGTTATCGAGAACTCTCGATGATTATCATGATATATCAGGCCGAATACAATTATTCGTATCAATAGATTAGTTCGTTGTACTTATTCATATCAATCGAGTTATTCATATCAATCGATTATTTTAACTGAGTTATTCATATCAATCGATTAGTTCAACAAGGTCATTCATATCAATCGATAGGGGTTTTTGAATTATCGGGAGTTATTCGATAAGTTCAAAAAATCGCGATACCGAGCCTTGCCATACACGGCAAGCCTCCAGCTCAGAATCCTTTCAGAAGACGGCAGCAACAGAATAATCAGGGTGCTAAGAACGAGTCTGGCAAACTCGTCAAAACAATCAACACCCTGGTTAAGGAGCTAAAGAATCAGCAGAGCATCAATGCAGCAGTTGCAGCTCCAGCTCCAGTTCCAGCTTCAGCTCCAGCTCCTCAGGGAAACTCTCAGGGTACTGCACAGGTACCAATGATGAGAGCACCCCGAGGGTAAATCAGCCTGAAGATGCCACGGAAGCAAGTGGCCGGGTTGAGAGTATCTCAGAAGAAGTCCTTTCCAGTCTGACATTACAGTTTCAGCAGATGGACACTCCCTCAGAGCACATCGCACAGATGCAGTCTCAGACAGCACAGCTGAAATCACAGAAGAAGTTGTTGTTGTACAAAGGGAAAGTATACGGACAGAGTACTCACATATTGGTAGATCCAGGAGCTACATCGTCTTTCATCGACAGACAGTTCGCTGCTCAGCTTGGTATTGCACCCACAGATTCCTCATCATTCTCAGTGGGATTGGCTGGAGTGCACAACACTAAATTCTTCTCGGCAGCACAATTAAACAGAGATCTACTATACGAACTTGAAAACCTAAATATTAGAATTCTACCACAAACGGGCAGAGAAGCTAGGATAACCAAACACGAAAATAACAAAGCCATTTCGACCATACGACAATCACTAAGAACTCACCTCCCGAAAGTTTGATGCACATCCAACAAAGCCAAATCCTGAAAACAAAGACTGTAAACCCACCTACACTGCTTATAATCACCTCATCTCAGGCAAAGGAAAGCTTTCTTGCGAACCTCACACATATGGATACCGCAGGAAACACTCTCACAAACAAAAGAGAATAATCCTTAAAACCAAATGCACAAACAAAATCTTTGATTGTGAGAACATCTATGGCGCAGATGGCAGATGCATACTACAAAAAGCAAAACGCAAAAGCGTCACTAAACAGTCAGAAGAGTTAGGCCGACTTACAAAACTACAACTAGCACAACACTCTGACAATTTGATTATAATGGGTATGAATATGAGAGGCCTCCGACACCACAAAGAAGATAAAGACAGTTTGGTTAAATTAGAAACAATCTGCAATCTTTTAATTGACAGACGGGCCGATATAATATGTATATCAGAAACCAAGGTGAATACTGAAAACCTTGCATTAATTAAAACCCTAATGACACAAAAAGGAATTCAATTTTGCACATCTCATGTAAATGAAAGAGCTTCCATTGGTTCCATGATCCTATGGAATCCGAAAAGCTTACCACTTTCCACCTCGGTTACCACAATTGATGGAGATGCAAAGAGAGCAGTAATGACCAAATTTTCAGGAAATAACGGGTTTGAGCTTTACATAGCTAGTGGCTATATGAATGATGTCACACTAGTAGATGAACAAATGGAATTATATGACACACTCACTGACTGGGCAGGAAAGGCAGGAAATAATCCAAAAAAAGGCCTACATAGAGATAGGTGACAAAATCTGTACCATTACCCCAAATCAGCGGGTGTCAGGTGGAAATTACATGTCATATCAAGAGCATGTTGAGAAGAATAAGCATCTTTTAACTTATTTCAACAATGACAGATGTTCTCTTAATGAACTGATAATGGACCGTAATCCAAACACGGAAATTTTCACACATGTTATATCCAAAACCTCAAAAGCAAAACTTACCCATATCATGGCCAACACAACTATGGCAGAACTGACAGTTAAAACTGGATGGACGGAGGAAAACCCTTATATCATCTCCGACCACGGGATAGTATGGGCTGAATTTAAGCTCCCTCAAAACGACACCAAACCGGAGATTTCTACAGATACAACTTTGCCAACACCTAGATTCAATGGTGCCAAGGAAACCACACATGATGAGTACCCAGGGTACCCAATCAGAATGACAAACAAAAATAAGGATACAAAAAGGAAAATAAACAAGAAAGATATTGTAGGACTCCTTGAAGCAAACGGATACAACACAAATGAACTTGTGCACGCGTGCATCAATAAAAACAAAGCAAGAGCCGCTATATCAGCACCATGACAGTGACACCACTGATCTCGATCTCAGACGGGATAATACAGACGGCGGCCCCATAACAGTGAACAAGCTCATAGCAAAAAATGAAGAGACAGACAGCATAGAACAATGTCTAAAATGGCACAACAAACCCAAGGAATGGTGGATTCACCTTAATAGCCCATGGCATGCAGCTCACTTACTCTCTAGAGGAAAGGGGATGCCAGAAGGTGGTCTCAGCTTAGGCCATAACGTCAAAGATAACATTTGGCATATAGGTTCGCCTCACCTACTAAACAGGAAAGATGTAAATGCCTATCTCAAACGACACCTTTCATTCAGCTCACTGGAAGTTAAGAAAATCACGAAATCCAGCACAGATGATCACATGACCTGCTGGGATATCCTTCTACAACCCCATATGCCTGCTAAATTCTGGAACCTGTACGGATCTGAGATGCATTCGGAAAAAATAGACTGCACAGCCCATTTATTCCAATACGCTACAGGCTGGGTGTCTTACACTGAAAGACTACATAGCACACTCGAAATGGAAAATGGTTCGAAGCAGCTAGAAACGGCGGCACTGGCCTCAAGGA
The DNA here is from genome assembly GCA_001247695.2 of Cymbomonas tetramitiformis. NCBI lineage: Eukaryota > Viridiplantae > Chlorophyta > Pyramimonadophyceae > Pyramimonadales > Pyramimonadaceae > Cymbomonas > Cymbomonas tetramitiformis. The sequence goes on along the minus strand of LGRX02002552.1, from coordinate 4,103 downwards.
AATGCACCCTGACGCGACATGGGATACCCTGCACAAATTGGCACATCAGGCGGCAAGTGACGCCTTTGGCACCAAGAATCTGAACAAAACTGGGAGGTCCGAAAAACCATCAGCAGTATCTAACTATATATACAAATGGCTAAACACAGTACGCCGCACCATCAAATATTTGGACACAAGAACTCATGTTAGTAACATTCCAAAGCAAGCCAAAAAGGCTGCCCGCACACTACCGTTTGCCTCGCTCCAACCCAAACACAATGAAGCAGCAGCCACATGGAGATTACGATTGCATGAAAATTATGTAATAATCAGAAATGCTTTTCAAAAAAGCAGAGACACAGACATTGAACGACGCAAACTTCGAGAAAAGGAAGCCCTGCAGCATCTTTTCTCAACTAACCTTTCGAGGTTTCTAGACACAGTCATGGGAAAGATGAAACCTACTGAAAAAGGTGCAGCCGCAACCCCAGGTAGTGATGGAAAGATACCTGAGACAAAATCAGAAAGACTAAACACAACACTAGATGAATACAAAAATAAAAAAATTATTTTCTACTAACCCGAATGAGCCAGATGAACTCCCACAGTGGCTCACTGACATTCTCAAGGACAGCCCTAAAATTCCCGATACGGCCGCCGCAAGACTATTGACAGAAATCACGCACAAAGAACTTCAACAAGCATACTCGGACTGTGGTATTTCTATAGCACCAGGACCCTCAAGAATGAGATACTCGCAGTGGATCAAGGCCCCAGAGAATTTTCAAGAAGTTACTGTCTCACTTTTTAACCACATTCTTATAACTGGGAGATTTCCTAAGAGTGCAAAATCTGGAGTCATCCTTCCAATTCCTAAAAACCCCTCTGCACCATGTACCATAGATAATTCCAGACCCCTCACAATGTTGGAAACGGGTCTTAAACTATTTAATACAATAATTGCTAACCGTCTCAAAACAATACTCAACACCCACCCCATTCTCTTTCCCATTCAAGATGCCTTTCTTCCGAATAAAAACATAGATGACTCGCTCCAAATTTTGAATGAAGTAATTTCGGATGCCAATAGATACGACAAAGACCTCCACGTAGTTTACCTGGACCTCAAACAAGCATTTGACAGAGCTGAATTCTGGATGAGCAATTTAGCGCTCAGAAAGTTAGGACTCCCATCACAAATAATTAACATCATCTCAGACATCACCAATGATGCCTCTAGAATGGTACTTACTGAAGAAGGCCTCACAGATGAATGGTCCCTCGAATGTGGAGTTCCTCGGGGAGAAGTTTTGAGCCCACTAAGGTTTGTAGCCATTATGGATATTCTAGCAATTTGGTTAGCAAAAAGAGCAAACGGTGCAAACCCGACAGGAACTACATATGGATACGAACTGAACTCGGAACGTCATAGACCGGACAAACCAGGAAATAATGTTATTCCTCCCTCCCAAAACCAAGGCTCTATATCGATATTCCCGATAACCGATACTATCGATATATCGTATTTATCGCCGATTATCGGATTGCAATATCAAACTATCGATTGTGCAGGTTTTGATGTTCCATATTTTATTTATAACAAATTGCATATAAATGCCCAAATAATCGATTATTTATCGATTGTGCCGATTATCGATACCATTTTTCGGATATCGGATAGTATCGATACCAAAAAACCAAACCGATATAGAGCCCTGCCCAAAACCTATTAGAAAAGGACACCCCTTTAAATATCTTTGCACGGTTCTTCTGTGATGACATCATGCTCGTGGGGAAAACTAAAGACGAAGTTCAAGACATGCTAGGTATAGTTAATGAATTTATGAGCTTCATCGGTATTCCCATCAATGTTAAGAAATCCAAATACTCTTACAGAAAGCGCATCAAACCCCAGGGCAAAATGGTAACACGATATGACCTGTCCGATGATTTACTCATCTCTGGGGGTCACCTGGAGCCCAATACCAATGACTCAAGTCCTTCCATTGATGCGAAATGGATACCCCCTGAGTCACCAGATTTTCTCGATTTCTCTAACAGCAAAGAGGTAAACAGATACCTCGGAGTATGGTTTGCACTAAATGGGGAATGGGACAAACAGGCGGAAATCCTTATCGACAGACTTAAATCCACTCTCACATCCATCCAACTGCAACACATGACTCTACACCAGCTAAGATATGTTATAAATGCGGTTGTAGTTCCGAGGATGGCGTACCCCCTGAAAGTTACCTCAGCAATTGCCAACTCCTCAAAGAATGTTGCAATTGAATTAGACAAAATGATAGCTTCGTTTATAATCAAATATCTGGGCTGCCCGGTTGACACTAATCATCAAATAATCTGGACAGCAGTCTGCCAGGGCGGGTACGGTATTGATAGTGTCTTCGATATTGCAACCGCGTCGTGTATTACTGAAACCATGAACACCTTGTGCTCTGCAGATGAACACGAATATTGGCAACACAACCACACGGACCGTATCACTGACCCCCACCTTATCTCACTATACCGTAGAAACAACAATCTATGGCTTAAAATAATAATTCAAAACATGAACAACGAAATGAGCAATAATGCCATCTCGGGCTTCCCCTTATCACACTATGCAACCTACAGTCACACAAAAGACAAACGCTTTAACTGGTTCAGGCGTACAGGTCACATTATGGCAAAACTTGGATACGCTATCGACTCTAAAAATTACCCTGAAAATGAAGCGGGTGAAACCACATTAATCACCACCCTTCCCAGACAACTCGACATGTCGAGGAATGTTACCTCCGCAATTCAAAAATATAACCTCAAGCACACAGGTTCCTTCATGACTCTCGCGCCACCCCCACATGCCAGATCGCGAAAATGGTCACAGAGTATCGCAGGCTCCGCGTCTGCAGAATTGGATTCAAAAAGCATTCTGAAGCCGCGGAAAGGGAATCTTCAGACGCTTACCTGTCGCCCTTGTCGACAAATTAAGAATATATATAGGGGGTACGTAAACCGTGACGTACAGGTGGGGAAAAAATAATCCCCAATCTTCGTGAACGATGAACGTATAAACTAAAACTTTGAAAACAACCCAATACCCACCCCCAAGCCCCACACACACACCACCCCACATACCCCCACTCCCCCTTTGCTGTTAACAATTTGAATTTCATCCATCCCCCCCCTCTTCCCTCCCGCCCCCCGTTCTGTTTTCCAAAAAACAAATACTTAACGTGACCCCGTTTATTCGTCTCGGTGTTGGTCTATCCATCTCTATCTTGAAGATCAGCGGGCAGGGCTCCGCCCCGGTCCCCTCCTGAATTATATTATTAACGCAGTCATTCATGGGTGACCTTACTCATTTCTACCGCACGCTGGGTACGTTTCAATTTTTATTTACAATACACTCGGGCTTCAATTCATATAATATGGATACAGCATACAGTGACACACTTCTCTATTCATGATTTGTATTGAATAGCAGCCGGCAGAAATGCTATAAAACGAATGATTAGGCTACTACTTTTATGTCCCGCTCCGCCAACGATCGACCTTTGGTCTTAAAATAGAAAGATAGTGATTACTGTTTTTAACGATGCCACAATGCATCCATATAAATATGGAAATCTAAGTTGGGGCAGAAGCAAAGGATTTCTATGCCACGTGTATGCATAGCATTCACTGTTTCTGAATTCACGTTATATAAATCTCGGCCCATTTTTCCCTCATATATATTTACAACATCGCTTCCGGCGTAAGGGTTACTGACCGCACACTGTTCACTGGCCACAACGATTGTTCACTGTTCACGACACTTGAACGACTTGAGCGTAACGTTGCGTGCTTTTTGATATAAATCGAATAATCAATTTATTCATGTATATATTTTTCATTATCCACTGATGACCGGAATTATATTATTGACGCAGTGTGAAGTCATTTGTAAAATATGTGCTGTGTCACGTAGTCACAACGCGCTTCAATTGATATAATATGGATACAGCATACGTTGTCGTGTACAGCCTACGATTTGGGCGTCAACTTTTGCACTGAATTTCATCCGTCCTTGCAAGCATTTCTGGGATTTGGCAGGAATGAGGACCCCAACCCCC